>JAWWEP010014354.1:0-18934 GCA_035582995.1 Sycophila quercilanae | reverse complement strand
ATACGTGTCGATTATTTTTTGATATTCTAACTGACACAGTTCATGAAATTTGATTTTTTTTTTGTTCTTCCCAATTTGAAACACGCGGATGTAAAAGCTCAGTAAATAACTAAGAGCTGATGAAGCCGTTTAATAATCGTATTTATAGAACGATTTTTATTGATGCAAAAAATATAATATATATATATTGCAATACGCTATGGCTATACTATCGGTTAAATATATCATATCGAAAGATATTCTCGAAGGAAGTTTTCAAATTTCTATTCAAGTATGATGTATATAAATTATTTTCACCCTTTTTATCAAGCAACTACAAGGACCCCTTATCACTTTCTTCGCTTCGCGTTGCGCATATACCCACGTAGTATATTCCCAAGCCAATGCTTCGATAAAACTGCTGAAATATGAAAGATCCGATGAATCGCCGCATCAATTGTGCGCTACCGGGGCTATTCCTTATTCTGCCTCCGCAAAAAATTTTATACACGGCGAAGGTCAGCAATGGCGATGTGACGGCAATCATTTCCGATAAACGCCGTATAAATGAGACTTATTCCACGTACAACAGACATACTTCTAGCCTCTCTTTGTAATCCTCCCATCCCAAGTCAGCCGCGCATTTTTCTCCGACGGATGCTGCGCCCCGGAATGCGACGTTTCTCCAATTTCGCCGTTTGCCGGAAAGTAGGACGGAACAGCCAAGGGCAAGTCCCGAGGACCGCAAAATACGCGAATTATATTTTCCAAAGTTATCGGTTTTCGCTTGAACGTTGATGTTGAGCCTTTTTTTTTATTTTATCTCAATCATCTCGTGACTCGGCGAGTCGGAGCCGGATTTGCACTTCCCATTTTGCAAATTGAATTCGCGCGACAATCCTGCGTCGCTCTCGAGTGTGTAAAATACGAGGAAAACGTAGATCCATGCAAACGTGGACTCGGCGACGCGTCGCCTTTTGGTAAATAATGAGCTTCCTTTGACAGGACTTTTGTGTGTCGTTTGCAAGAGCGTGATAAACGACCGTCACGGTGTTTTTTATTTTCTTTCTCTCTCTCCCTCTTTCTCGCTTATTTTTATAACGATCGTTTCGCGAAATCATGACGCGCCGGATTCAAAGCGAGATATTCGCGTCCGTTCGCTTTGAATATCATTAAGGTATATATTCATTATTCAAAAGCGATTTTCAGCGGATAATATTTCTCTATAAATCATATTTTAATCACGAACGCAATTTATTTAACTTGTGCAATGCGAATGTATTTGATATGTAATATGATTTTTTTTATATAAAAAAAAAGTTTCGACTTGATGGAATCAACTGGTTGGCTCTGAAACACGCCGTAAAGTTTAGGAGAAACAACGCTTAATTAATAATGCATACATTTTACATAAACACTTGAATTTCTATGTGTATGTAAATTAATTATTCTGTAATACACATCACCCGCGCAACACCCACTTCCTGCGGAAACCTCTCGGCATACTAATGAACTTTTTGTAAGCTGCAGTTTTCACAAACGCATATAAGGGAAAACGGTAAGCTTTTTGTCGTTCCAGCAACGCTTTCGCTGTTCTGCATTTTCAATAAAAAAAAACTTCAATAAAAATTTATGGAATTAAAATTATCCTGTTAAATAATTCTCTCTATAAAATATTTATGATCTCGTTTAAATAATATTCAAATAGTAAATATTTATAAACTTATTTGTATACAGGGAGATACTAAATAATTTTCTCGTAATAATTTCGGTGAAGTTTAAAAATTGCGCGAAAAAACGTAATCGCAGTTCGGTTGCAAGCTCCGCAATTTTTACGGGAAAATTCTGATAATTTTTAGTTGAGAAACTTTCACTGTTGTAAAAATTATACTTATATAATTCTTTACATCAGAAAAGCTTCATAATTTTTCATAGAAGCTTCGCCGTAATTTTTAAGAATAAATCCGCGAGATTTTTGCAGAGCTTTTCTTTAAAAAAAAGTTCAACGGCCCCGACTCTCCAATCAAGCGCGGCCAATTAAACAGTTACAATTAAATTTCCGATCGAATCGGTATATCCCGTGCCGTGCAAGAAACGGGAGCAGCGGCTAGCCGGCGGGGGCCGTCAGTTAGCCGTGAAAATGAGCCGATGGTGAGAGGCATCGACGCGCGGCCTCATCGATTAGCGGGCGATGCGACTTGATCGGCCCCACCGTGGGGTAAATAATTAGCAGGCTGATAAAAGCCCATCGACGAGGTGTCGAATGACGCGGATGATTTACAGCCGGCGGCCGGTCGCCCGATTCATCATCGCGACGAACTTAACTTCGTTAATCGTCTGCGGACGGGGGTGGCCCAGTCGCGTGGATCGCACTCCAAGGAGCTTCGAGGCATTAAATGCGAGATCGAATTTTATCGATAATATTTAATGTTGATGAATTACTGTCGACTGTACGATGAGGAGTTTATTATTTTAGTTGATGATTTCGATGATTTCTTTCCTCGGAGAGAAAAGATCTACTATAAAAATTGCAATAGTCAATTTTAATGTCGTTATAAAGATCACTGACATTATTGGAAAAAATACAAAAACTTCTGGTAAAATTTTTTATTAGATTTACAGTTAATATTGAAAGAAACTATAGTAAATTTTACAAGGAACTATTATGATTTTTCCAATAACGTCAGTCTGTGAGGACACTAAAATAGATTATTATAATTGTCCTCCAAGTGGTGGTATTTTGCGGTGTGGAATGATATTTCTGTTGTTTTATTTTTATTAAAAAAAATAATGTATTTACTTGGCAGCGGAAACTAAAAGCAATTAGATTGCGTGAATTAACTTAATTTAGAGCAAGAACTTAAGACGAGGAGAGAGTAAGAAATTCATTAATTATTTTCTTGTCCGGATTTCAACAGAATTGACATTTCACAAACGGAAGCACAGTACAACTTTAATTAGAATAATTGCAAAGTAAATTGTAAATTACAGGCTTCATAAGAGTACGGCGAAGCGCGCCGTCTGACCCGAGCGGGGATATTACTACTTAACCAGCAATAAGAGAAGATCACACGTGAGTTAGGCTTAAACAGATTTTAAATTGAATCCTTAAATAAAATAAAAACCTTTTCAACGTTAAACTTTAGCAACAAGTAAAGTATACTGTAGAACCATAATAAACTGTTTAATTGGAACTACAGTAAATAAAACAGTAAGAAAGTACTTATAAGTATAAGTATACGTAAAGCTAGTCCGTTGTACCTTACATTTGTTTGCGCAGCCTTCAACGAGACATAAAAATTAACTATTCACCATAAACCCCGAATTTATTCATAAACATCCATTCGATTGGTTGTAGCTGGGTAATCCATAATAGTATATAAACTTCAACCGTTGACCCCAGTCATTCCCCGAATCAATCCACGTCTCGAGGTATAAAGTGGCCATGGTCCGGCCAACGATCCCAGACCCGTGTGTCCAATAAACGCGAGCTTACGCCCGTTAAAAGCTTCTAATTTCGGTACCAATCCCCAAATTTCTCGATGCCCGCGCGTTACAGCCCATGGCGAGCGGCTCAAGAAAGGGGGAGTCTTTCGAGGGTTTCGCCGAGGTTAATAGCTGTTGCGTGTCGTCGGGACAAAACAGCGCCAGCAGGGCCACTCTAATCCGCCGTGACGCCTTGTTTAGCTGGGTTCACGCAGGATCCCGCGAGACCGAGCTCATCCTCGTAATTAACAATCGATCCCCGAAAATCTCAATCCCGCGAGTGGACTCCTCCCTCCTGGCTGCTTTTTTAGGTGTGCTTTCCAGGGAGACTTCTTAATTTGGCTGATTTAAGCTTCATGAGTGTGTATAAGAGAGAAGAAGAGAGAAAAAGGGGGAAAGAGGACGAAAGAGAGGGAGATAGATATGAGACACGAAGTGGTAATGGTCGGGCGGTGGTCAGACGGAATCAGGTCGGCGCTTCGGCGGTGCGGTGAAAAATGATCGTCTCTTCTCGACGCGGCTCCATTCTTTTCTGGCAAACACAACTTTTTCCATATTTCACGAGGGACGCCGATTAATCCCCGAGACGTGGTGCTGTCGCGTTGGCGTACCAATTCCCGGGCCCACTGGTACGAGAATTATTGAGGTTACCTGTCATCTTTTGTTTATACACTCGAGTACGACGACCTTTGTTTACTGATCTATATGTGAATTCGAGGAGCTGAAGGATATTAAAATTGAAAAGTTTTTTACCGAACCAGACGGACCAGAAAAATGTTTTTGTCCTTGAGCTCTTCGCAATAGCTATTGAATATTAAATTTAAAAAGTTATAATTTTTTATATTATTTTTCTCATTGTGGACCTGAATAAACGTTTTTATCCTGAAGCCCGTTGTAGTATGTACTGCGGATATTAAAATATAGAAACATATTTATTTTTATTTTATTTAATAATAATACAATGGACTCTATACAGGACTATAATCCTTACACAATTAAAATAAAATTAAAAAAGTTTTTTTTTCACTGTGGATCGAAAAAGTGTTTTTATCCTCGAGATGCAGATTATGCTAATTTTCAATCAATGGGGGTAAATCATCGGATGGTTTACCTTTTACCCCTTTAATCATCTCCAATATAATAATATTGTTTTTAAATCCTTCCAATATATTTAATTTTAATTTAGCCTTAAAGGATCAACATTCATCCTTTTCAATCAATTTTTTTATTTCCCGAATCGTTAATTTAAAACGACAAATGGCCTTTTTAATTTGGGGAATAAAAAAGAACGTTGTATAATTAATTTCCTCTCATTTTTCATCGCAAGCCAACGGCGATAAGATTAATCGCATAAGTGGCGCAAACAATTTTTGCACTATTTCAACTCCCTTTTAATTTACTACGAGTGCGAGCAAACACACTTATTAATAATTCAGCTCGATATTCGCAAAGATTTAAAGTTAGTACGTCATCAGATACATTCGCATTTACAAATAACCAACGTTATATCACTGTAAACACGATTTTATCCGGGTAATATTTGGATTAATCCAAATATTAATTAATATTAATTAATATTAATTAATATTAATTAATTAATTAATATTAATTAATTAAAGGATAAATATCGACGGATATAAACAGTGAAGAAATTTCGACTAAATAGTAGAGTCACTTTTTTTTATACAATTTCATTTCTCTCGCGGTTATAAATACATTAGCGTCAATTAAACTAGTAATAATTAAACTATTTGAAGCCGCAGTTTTAAAGCGAGATGAAAATAGTTTTCCGCTGTTGACTCTTACTCACCGCCTTCTTGAGTACGTCGCAAGGTGTAAATATAGAATTAAATTGTCTTCGCAATTAACCGGGAAGTTCCGGCAAGAGTAAACAAAGTCGATCAAAGTTCCTCGCGTCTAAGTTACGACTCTATCATCCTCGCATAATACCACTTAAATGGAATTATTAAATCTGCTCCAAGTTTAACTGTTATCCATCGTCCGCGACCTGATGTCTTCGGCCTGGATAAACAACACGGGCTGCAGTTTGCTCGGCGCCGATATGAAGGAAAAGGTGCGCTTAATCAAGAGCCCCGGTCAATTCGTTGAAAAAATTTACGACGCGCTCGGCGAACCTCGAATCTCATTTATTTATACATCGGACAACGGAGTTGTACATTTTTTAACGCTCGCAGAGGATATTGAGATTTATACAGCGCAGTTTGTAAACACGACGAGTGCAGAGGGTTGGAGGGTTGGATGGTACTTTCGCGCGACTGCAAAGGGGCAAATGCAAATTATATGCCGGTGGCTTGTTCCGCGAAGTTCGGCACACAGGCCTCGGTTAAACGAACTTTTGCGCGTTGACAGTGCACTGACAACTTTTCTTTCCGTCTATTATAGGACTGTGTGGGTTATTACTACACTACTGAAAAATTTTGCTTCGGTAGAAAAATTCTCCTTCGCCGAAATTACCAATTTTCCGCCCAGCGGCGTTATGAAAATGTGGTAATCTCAGCTCGGTGATGGCGAAAATAGTGCGCACAAGGTGGAAGGTGAATAAGGTGAAAAAAAAGACTTTAGGTCGCAGATCTGCCGTTATTTGGCCAATTTACTATGAAATCTGGGATAATGCATACTTTAGCTCCATGTATATAGGTGTATATAATACTTTTATCATTTACAAAAAAAATCCAGTCTGTTGATGGTAAAACTGCAGGTTTATTTTATATAAATTTAAAATACTATTTTTACAAAAAATTCTTTTATCAACAATATAATAAATCAAGTAATTTCGAATGAAACTCATTTTTCATTCAAATTTGTGTTGAATTAAAAGCAGTCTGTTGATGGTAAAACTGACGAATTTAATTATTTTACAAATGTAAAAAATTATTGTTAAAAATCAAAATTTTTTCATTAACAATATAATAAACAAATTTTTTCAAATTAAATTCTCATATTTCATACAGATATGCGCAGATTTCTTAAATCGCATTTCAAGGAAGGTTACTTTTTTATGACTTTGAAATCGATCAGTTTTTTATTGAAAAAGAAAACAGTCACCTCCTTTGGAGTGCAAACGCGTTTATTTTTATACCATTGTGGCGATCTGCTTGCCGCATGCTCGCGGTTTAATTGGGTTTCCATTCGGTCACAGAAATATAAACTAGTCAGCGCATTGAATTGAAGGCAGCTTATACGCATATATAGAAGCTCGTCAATGACGCAAAGTATAGATAATAGACAATTATTTTACCAATTGTAATTAGCGATTAACCTATTAAATTAATATTCTATTTGTTTTCCATTCCGTTTTGTTCAGTGCAACCATATATATGTATAAACTGCTCTCGGCAAAGAAAGCTTCATAAATAAAACTTCCATTTCCGTGTTTATTCGCTTATACGGTGATTTAAACAAATAAAATAAATTAAAATAAAATAAAATAAAATAAAATAAAATAGTGTAAAAAAAGGAACGAAACGGGCAAAACAGCTTTACGTTTATATAGTAATTAAATTTAACAAAACAGGAATATTTACCATTCGGCTACGCCGTAGCTCCGTAGGTATTCGTCCAATTTAATTATTTATTTGCACACGGTGCAATCCTTTGAAGTCGCTCCGGCGACTGGCTTTGACCATTCTTGATATTCACCCCGTGTCGACGTCGAAGTAAACTGCTTCCGATCTCTTTTCCGCTTATTCAACGGCTTTATTATGAGGCTCCCCGGCGTGGTAAGAAAAGCCGCCAAAAATCGTCATTAAAGACTTCTTGCTAGATTTTATGATTGCACGTTGATTAATTTTTTTTTTCGCGTAAATTCACATGCCGCGCTGGCCGCTATTGCTCACTCGCACGCCGCGAGAATTTCAATTGGCTTTGATTTGTCGACTCTTCCTCCCTTCCTAATCCCCTTAAAGCGTTCCACACCAGCTTCCGTTTGATAAACTCCAATAAAAAAGAAATTTCTTCTCTTTTATTTTCATTTTTTTAAATTCCTCTCTCGCCTTCGCCAAGTGGATATACACAAAAGTAATTAACTCAGAAAATGAAAGCCGTGCGGATTATATACGCTTTGTTTTTCCCGCTCGTCGTCCGCGACAAAGCGAAGTACCGCAACTTCGCTCGGTGATAATAAAAGAATCCATTTTCGCCGTTTTACACCTAATCGAGAAGTTTGCGCCGTCGGAAAAGTTCGAACCCACGTCATCGGTAAACATACACGAAGCATCGCACGAGGCGAGCAAACAGCGGCTGGCGTCGCGTGACCCGCAATGTGCTTGGCTAAGTACACGGGAGTATCCCCCCGAGAGGGGAGCGAATACGAAGAGGGTGAAAAAGCCTCCCTGAAAATTCCGCTGCAGTGTCCAATTTCGAAAGTTGCTGCATTTCTTATGCTTCCCCCTCGTGACTCGCGAAGGGAGGACTCTGGGGATTTGTTACACT
The DNA here is from genome assembly GCA_035582995.1 of Sycophila quercilanae. Lineage (NCBI taxonomy): Eukaryota > Metazoa > Arthropoda > Insecta > Hymenoptera > Eurytomidae > Sycophila > Sycophila quercilanae. The sequence goes on along the minus strand of JAWWEP010014354.1, from coordinate 11,017 downwards.
CCATTAGCACGGGATGTTCTTTACTGATAGTGTAGTGATTTTAAAAAACGATCATCAGGGGTCCGCTACTGTTTCCTTCTGCCGTAGGCGAGTTTTATCTATAGTGGTCAATGTTGACGGTGGGATCAATGGATAATTGATCACAAATTATATTTTATTCGATTTCTTTTTTTGATGATTATTTTTTAAGGCGACTGACTCTATCCTTAAACACATAAAATAAAATAAAATAAAATGAGCGAAGCGAATTTTCATAAAGAAAATTAAATCGATATATCGCGTTCAGAACGGAGGTTTGGATATAGTTATTATTTCATTGAAGAAGCGACTACTGTGGCGAGTAAATATAGATACTTTTGAAAAGAAGATTTAGTACACTGTTCTAAGTAGTCGCAAGATGACAGAACAAATCTGACTAAGCGAAACTCGCCCAGTCTCGTTTACTTATAAGCTTTAGCAGTCGTGACAGAAGATGTCAGGCTCTTATCTTCAGCCATCACATAAATAAACATTGTTACATTTTCAAATATAAAACTGCATTCTAGTCTAGTATATTTATAATATAAAGTATGTGTTCTTTTATCAGTTATAGAGAATACTGAGGAAAAATTCTTCAAATTACGCTCATGCGTTTTATATCTGATAAAACTCAAATTCCACGTAGCAACATAAGACCATAAATATATCAAACTCAGTTCATTGAAAAAAAAATTATCTCCCAATTTCCAAAGGATTACAGTATATAGCGGTTAGTCTATGATAAATCACCCTCTCCTTTTTTTTTAAAAAAAAAAAAAAAAAAAAAAAGAGGAAACTCCCCGGAGAGTATTGCCCATCGATAATCACGTGGGTGGAATCAAGGCATCGACGAAGCCGATTAAACCTCGAGGAAAGAAAAAAAAAAGAAACAAAACAAGAACCCGAGAGCGGAAAACAACGGGTAAAGCAACAAACGAGAGCGCCTCGCGATGCGCTTGCGAAACTTCGGCACGATCGGCGCATTTTTAAGTCTGCCTCACTCTTTCCGTCGGATCACGTAGCCGACGAAATTAGGGACTCGCGCTTTATTGAATTTACCGTGCAATGCTTGCTGTCTTTTTTCACGCCAACTTCGTAACGAAATTCCCAGCGGTGAAGTTCCGAGCAGTGTATCGCCGGCCTCGCCCCTTTCGCGGCGAACAAATCGAACGCCGGGTAGAGAAAATTATTAGGAAAAGTTGGCGGAGGCGATGCCGGGGCCATAGTCCCACTCCCTTTCTCGTTATCTTTTCTGTGTTATGGAGAATTGGATCGCTCGCCGCGGTGTCTTTTTTTTTCTTTTTTTCTTCTTTTTAATCCTACGCTTTCTCGGCATCAGTTTTTATATTAAAACTGTAGGCATGATACATTGGGCTCACACTATGAATTTTTCTAAGAAACCTACGAACTTTTCAAAAAATTCTTGTGAGAATGACAATAATTTGGGCAGTTTATGCACTGAAAAAATAATAGGAGAATGTGTACAATAAATTTTGTAAGTTGAGGACAGCTTGGCAAGCCAAGAAAATTATTATAAATTTTGAAAAAATTGCCATAAAAAACTGTAATTTTTCCATAATTTATAGTAATTATTTGGGCTTTCTAAGTCTGTCCTCATCCTACAAAATTTATTGCAATACTAATTCCCCTATTATTTTTTTCGGTGTGACCAAATTGTAATGGTATTGTTGAAATTGACTACTATTTTCTCTTTTATCTTCAAAACTGTTATGCATTATAGAGTCTTAAAATTTAGATTTTTTTCATTTTTATATGTAAGTACGTAAAAATTTGTCCTATACATTTTCAGGGAAATATTTGATCTACAAGAATCCGAAACCCTCTTAGTTGAACCTCAGTTGGGACTTTTGTTACAAAAGAAATTACTGTAAATATAAGCAAATCATCAATACTCCAATACCGGCAGCACGAGCGAAAGCATTTTTCTCAATTGTGAATAATTAAAGTCCATTTGCCTGCGCAGATTCGCCTACATTTATATAAGTGAATTACAGGCGGAGCCGGAGCTCGACGGAGTGCGCGAACGCAACCTCCGATCAAGTACACGCGGAAACGCGCTCCGCGCCTTCAACGCAAACAAGGGATTTGTACAATTGGATTTTTTTTCTGCTTGCAGGAGGATGGCGATTACAACAGCCCGAGCATTCAGGATAAAATACTTCAGCAGCAGGCGCACGACTGCAAACATGGCACGAGTAGCCAGTTGGGTAGGTGCTTCTGAATACCTTTTTATACTCGGGCTGTTCATTTTTTTTTATTCCCCCTCCTCCCCGCACCCTCCTTTTCGCCAAGCATGACGATTTACAACACGAATTCGTCTGCGCTTTATCGCTTTGGCGTGGAAATTTACGATCAAGCTGTTGTTCATCGATTGAAGCGACCGACTGAATGTATGCTTATAATAATACCTTTTCGGGGGCTGATTGGACGATATGAGTACTGATTGATTTTTGTACGGCGCCTTTTTTTCATTTCTATACCGTCAAATTACATTTATTGGAGTGACGTGTCATTTCTTGGTAATGCAGGAATTTCGAATGATTGGATGAGATTTTGCGTGCACTTTACGAGATTGAAACGTTCGCTTTTACTGTAATAGCGGTCTTTAAAGAAATAATTGGATTTGAAATTTTTTTAAAAGTTATTTTTACATTATATAGTAACACAGAAGTAGAAGCCAACTTTTCTCACCCACAATCCAAATTCGTATTAATCCTTCTCCCAAAGTAAAATAAGTGGACAGAGAATCTCCTGTTAATAAACGTTAATAAATTAATTATACTCTTATCAATAAGAAGGGAAAGAAAACTTTAAAGTAAAAATGTGCGTACAATGCACAATAAGGATTGAAAACGTTGGCAACAAAAATTAAAAAAAAAAAAAAAAAATTTAATAAATTACCTAGCCACGCTCGACAGTCCCTGGCCTGCTTTGCCTCGCTGAAAAATGGCCAACGATCCGCCGACAGTCCACCGCCCCCTCGAGCAATTATCGCTACTGGACTTTCTCTCGGTCGGCGGTTTCATATCCGGCGCAGGCCGGACGACTCGTACGAGCCTCCTCTTAATAAAAGCTCGAGTACCGCCAGTGTTCGTGTTGCTGCGCAATCGACTGCGGCTTTTTGTCCTCGACGACGATACTCGTCATGTACTAGTATACGAAAATAAATAAAAAAAAAAATCTGATGGGGGTGGTTACTAAGATTCCAAGCCGCGTACACGCGTACGGAGCTTTTAACGAGCTTTTCTGCTGTTGATTTACGAGAAGCGAACTAAACTGTTTTTAACTTCAGAGAAAGCAAGTGACACTTGAACATTTGTTTTACGGACTAAAAAAAAGAAAAGAAAATGAATAACTGTTATTTATGATTTTCGCGACGATTGATTCCGCTCGAGTTGACTCAATAAACATGCAAATAAAATTTACATTGAGTGAAAGTAATTGAAGCTCGACCCAGGCGCGCCTTAAAGAGAAATTATAGAAGTCCACCAATGAGAGGGAATTCACGCGCCTATAGTTGGCACTTGACAGCGGTGAAGTGCATTTGCGCGTGATTTCAGCTTAATAAGCAATTTTTACTGCTTCGAGCCGAGGACAATCGATACGTCAGCGAAAGTCAGATGACGGGCTTCCAATTAATCGGCCGTGGAATTCGAATAAATAATTCACGACTCTATTATCGCGCTGCCGAGACACCAGCACCAAATTTTAATTTAGATGACAGATAATCATAGCCGACATTTTCGAGTAATAATTAACCGTATGGAATTAGGTAGAGTGTAATTTCTAACCGGATCTGTCAAATGTTTTAAGCGATAATGAATCATCAATTATAAAATAACGGAGAAATTTGTAGAATAACGGGGAAATTTGGCTTTTGGACTTTTTTGCAAAAAATATTGACAAATATAATTGATCAAAATTATTTATTACATTTTCGTTTATTATTTAAAGTGTATATAACTGAATTATTTACAAAAAAATATGTTAGTTTCAGCGCACATTTTTTACTATACTTGTTTTTGCGGGGAATTAATTTTTGGAAATCACGCTGACTAAACAAAAACGTTATAGTACAAGTTCTCATGCAAACAAAAAAAAATTCATCACCAATAGACTATGGAGTTGTGGAGTGGACTATGAAATTCATCACCAATGGACTATGGAGTTGCGGAACTTTTTCCAGTGCATTTTTTTCCAATTACTTTTTTTATGATTTTTTTCATTTATCTTGAACATTCCATACGATACAAAAAACATCGCGCGAGTTTTATAGCAAAAAAAAAAGTCCTTAAAATCAATTGATGTGAACAATTCATTCGCATAAATTTTTCGAAATTTCCAGCTGAAATTTCGAGTAAAGTGATCTGTTCTTTTTCATTGACAATTCAATCGAAAAAGAAAGAATTTTTTTTTTATCTAAAATGTACGCAAGGATTAAAATAAAATAATTTTCTGGAATTTTTAGCTGAAATTTCATAAAAACCGATCTGCTCCATCTCATTGACAATTCAACCGGAGATAAAGAATAATTTTATTTCTACAACGTAAACAAGAATTAAAGTAAAATAGTAAACAAAAAGTATATACGAAAAAAATTTTAAATCTTTAGTAAAGTACGATCAAAGGCAAATATGAAGTCGCAACTTCTTGACGCGAGATCGTAATTTAGAATTGAATTATTTTATAAGCAAAGTCACCCGAGGGACGGGATAAAAAAAATCATCCGCGTCAGGCGATTCTTCGCGCAAGTATATACGAAGCAGCGATGACACAAGTTTCGCAGATTCTCACCGAGTGCTGAATAACCTATTCCTACGGGCATAAACTTTTCTCTCCCCTAATGGCCAGATCTTCCGTGCAACGTTCCTTTTTTTCGCTTGCTCCGCGCTCGCTGTCTATAAAGCTAAAAGTTTAAAACGCTCTTATACAGTCATAATATCTCGTCTAAATGCGGCCATAAACGCGCGAGCAGTAGATCTTCAATTCCGATAGCCCATTCAAATTAAATCGCAGTGTGGCAATTGGATACTTTGCAATTTATTTGAAAGCACTCGCTCGAAAAGAGAATTGCAGGGCGTACAGGAAGGCGCCTGTAATCGATAAATTTGTTCCGTTTTATCCGCCTCGTTCTTTTGGCTATTGCAAATTAATCTCGTTGCTGCGGACATAGCGCCTTTTTTTAAGTAATACTTGACCCGAGTTGTAATTTGAATTTTGCGCGTGGACTTTGAAATGTACATGTACACGTCAGAGAGAAGCCATGGAAAGCAAATTTGGGATGCAGCCGAAATAGATAGGAAATTAGTTGAATTCCCCTGGTACTCTGTTCGTGTAGCTTGTAGAAATAAGTGGATTGAACGGACAAGCAGATAATTTTTGTTTTAGTTTCTTTCACCTGAATTTTTCGTTTTCTTAGATCTTTGATTTATTTATAAATATATTATTTATAAAGAAATCTTTGAAAAGTTTTTTTTATAAATTATTCTTAAAGAGATCAAATTACTGGACGCAAAAGATTTATTTTAAAATTGAGATTCATGATGCTCCCTTGTAACACATTCAAAGAATGATAAAAATATATATTCCGCAAGTAATAAGACACACTTTTTTTATTAAGCTTAAATTTTTCAAATTACTTTTATCGAAACAAATATGACAGTGAATTTTCCTCGCTTAAACGTACCATATATCATATTAAAGAATCCCCTATTAGTGGATATTCCTTCTTCTCAAAAAAAAAGATAAATCTTTCTTGAAGAATTGTAATTCCATGCTTATACCTTTCAATAAAAAGAAGTGACTTTCAGAAACCTGATTGATTTCATGAAATATAGAAAATATACATATTAAACATCGTGGATATTTCTTTTCTAAAAACATCTTAATATCGACATCAAATGAAGTCCTTGTATACAAACAATTAATTACAAACAGAATCAATCGAGCCACTATATCAACCCCATTTATCTTATTTGAGAAATTCTATAGTTCTTTTATTACTCCAACGTTATCTTCACGATTATGCCTTTCTATACAATCAAATTTATTTACGTTTTTATTTATTTAAATTCAAAATACAATATAGCATACATTGAGAAAATATAAAAATAAAGCACAAAATTATAAAAGAAAACTAGAGCTGAGAGCTTTTAAAAATATTAAGATGATATTTATTGAAATTCTTAAGTTACAATTTTTTTAAGCTGACAATTCACTTCTGAACTCACATAATTTATTAAAGATAAAATCGTCGTAAATTAATTAATTTGTTTCAATAAAATCTACACGCAGTTATATATATATCCATCCACCCCAGTATAATAAGTGTCACAGATGAGCCCCTCTGCCGACGTCACAATGTCATACCCGGATATAGAAGCGGGCACTGCGCGGAGAATCTCACCGACGCATGCTCGACGCAATGGAGGGTGGGCGAAGGGAAAAGTCGCATTTTATGCACGACGCTGGATTCACGGGCGATTAAATCCGAGGCGCGGTGACGGAAACATCGCGACGCGCTTATATTGCCCGGTATTCCACGGTGCACTCGCTTCCGTCTCATTCTTCCACCGCTTCGATGATAAAAGTATCATTAATGTGTACCGGGCCCCGGGTATCCCGACGATGCGTTTTTCCCGCTGGAAAAACATCACAATGGTATTGATATATCCGGCACAATCGACGTTTCTCGGAGCCCTGTAAAATGCGAGCTTTTAAGGCAGGGGAATAATAGTCGCCGCTCGTTCTTTTTTTTATTGGCCCTAAAAATGAAGATTGACGCGTATGCTTTCTTTTATATGAAGATTAATTTATATGATCGTTCTGTTATATGCGAATAATTTTTTGTTTTCATTTGCACAATAAAAACTACCGAATTGAAAGAAAAAATTTAACGAGGAAGTAGTGAATCGACGTAAATTCGTAATTTCGTCGCAATCGTAATGAAGTGATTGTAGGTTGATTAAGTTTTGGCGCAGAATCCGATGGATGGGTGTAAAAGTTTCCGAAGCGTCAGAAGACGAGGTAGAAGTTGGCGCCAGTAGTACAATGCCGGGATTGGCAAGACATGAGGGGCAGGGAGGGGGTCGCTTCACTTTGCAGACTTTCGACTTGTTAGTGTTTTCCCGACTGTAATAGGGTTTGAAATTATGTGAATTGGAAGTCCCTTTTCACGCTCTTTGAGGCTAATAGTTTTTCTTCTCCAACTTGCGCTACGACGAAAAAAGCGAAGCCAGCCAACCGTGTTAAATATATAGGCACATGAGAAGGACGTGCTGTGGAATTTTTAAGAGATTTATTTAATTGATAAAAATGAAATAAGTACTAAGCTTTAAACCTGGTCACTTGTGAAGAGTATATATATTTATATACTTCATCTTTGAAACTCGTCGAATGAGTTTCAAAAAGAATAATATTGCAATGGATTTTATTGCATCAAAAATTTTATTAAAAATTCATTAAATATCTGAATAATTAATGAGTCACTCGAGATTGATATTAATTTCAAAAAGTTTCTGATGCTACGATAATTCGAAATATTATTTTTTATTCATAATTTCCAAACGATAAATAAAAGTTCATTTTGATGACATTTTGAAACCAACAAATTCATCATTGTGATTGGTTCATAGACGATAACTTTTCCTTTATTGAAATTCAAACTGCGATGATTAAAAATTAAAAATTCAATATTTCGCTACCAACGTTAAATCATTCATTACATAATTAATTCATTAAATTTAAAAAAGATATGAAGCTTTCCGTAAGTGGACGAAACGAAAAACTTTTCCTTTAAAAAAAAAAAAAAAACGCTGTTTCGAATTTCATCCGACCGCGCAAGAGACAATAATTCCACGTTAAAAGTACATTTTAACCCGACAACGTGAAAAACAAGATCCAACGACCAACAATAACCGTATTCATTTCGAAAGGAAAAATTTCCATGAGAAGCGCGAAGTCGCGAGGTATAACTATCACGAAAAAAGAGTCATCCGGAGTAACAATTAGACGTTGTTTTTGTTCGCAGGTTGGTGTCCAACTATGTGGGACGGCATCCTATGCTGGCAGTCGACGGCCCCCGGCGAACTCGCTGTCCAGCCCTGCCCACACTACATCGCCGGATTCGATTTCGAGGTTCGTCAAGCCCGTCTATCCTCGGGGGTCCAACGTTCCACGGCCTACGCCGCGACTTTTCCCTCACTGTCTCATGGGAATTTTTTTTTTTTTCTTTTTACTTTTATTTTCTCATACCGGCTCATTTTTAAGCGATGCGATTCTTCGAAATTCTTTTCGAACTTTTTTTTATGACATAACAAGTTAACGTAAGGATGGACTATTTTATTATAATTATTCTTTGAAGTAATTATAACTCTATTAAGTATATAGAATGAAATTTCAATTTCGAAGGATTTTTATTTTTATTTACAGAAATTTCGATTTGAAAGGACAGTATTTTGAATTATTTGTAGATGAAAGTATATGTTTTACAGTAAAAATATAAAATCAAGGGATATTCGATCTTTATAGATAAAGAATATATGAGAAAATTTTCTCGTAAAAATTACGACGAAGCTTCGTGCGAAATAATAAAAAACGTCATTGCGGAACCGTTCGAAAGTTCTGAAAATTTTTACGGTTGTGTTCTTTCATGTAATTTTTACAGGGAGCTTCATCGTAATTTTTACTCGAAAATTTTCTCAGCATACCCTATCATTGTAATTGAAGACTTCTAATAAAAAAGGACACTATATAATTCTTAAGTGTATTTTAAATGAGAGACATGCAATTTTTCTTAGAAGTCATTAATTACAGTGGAATCACGCATTAAACAATTATTTCACAAAAACAACAACAAATTATGCAATAATACATTAGTGCATCAAGTGCCATAAGTCATGAGCTACGTCGGGAGCGAAAGTCGGTGAACGCATTACACGTACGTCATTACGGGGTTCGCGGAAAGGTACAGACTGATAATTCGCAATGTGTTGCCGTAGGCAAACGCGACGAGGCAGTGCGAGATTAGCGGCCAATGGTACTGGAGTTTCGAACAAAACAGCACCTGGAGCAACTACACGAGCTGCTTCCGGGACCAACTTGTCACTGTGCTCATGGACATGCCGGACGTACAGTCAGACAACGTCACTTCCATGGAGGTGAGTGTATACATATATCAATTGTACGCAGAACTATAGCATGAAACTTGTTTATGAAATCGAGATTAATTGATGCTGTTCTGAATTAATTGCGCTACTGTATGTATATCGTATCATGGCGCACAGTAAAGCTCGAAAACATCTATTAAAACGAGAAAATCATTATATTTAATTTGATTGAATTTGACGTTAGAATAATTAATAAGGAAATGATTTTTAAGTGAGAAGAAAATTATCTTCGTCCGGTTAATTTTGCTATGCGGGAAAGATGAGGAAAGCTTATAATGAAATTTAAATCTTACGTTGAAGCTTTCTAAATTAAAAAATAACAAGTCAACCTGCTAGTTTGAAAATTAAATCGAAAAATTACGCGACTCAACGAGGAGGATAATAGTTACTATTAAAAAAAAAAAAAAAAAAAAAAAAAGCTGGAGCGATGCTGAGGAAAATTCGTTAAACTTTGGGAAAAGACGGGTCGCGACTAAAGGGATACTGTAGTTAACAGAAAGCCGGAGGAAAAATTTGTCCGCGTAAGCGCCTCGCGCTTAAATAAATAATGATCGTCGGAAAGCAAGTTAATGGCTCGGCCAGATAAAGAGAGAACGAAAGAAAAAAGGGAGCGAATGAGAGTGAGAGAGAGAAAGAGAGAGCCGGGCGTTACCTCAAATATTAACGTTATAGAAGAGACGAGAAAGTGCTTATTTTACTTTTCACCCTGCCCGGAAGTTAAAACATTTATAAAAGTGCGACCGCGACATACCTGTGGATACTCGACCATTGCGTTCGCACGAAAGTCTTATCCGCAAAGTGCGGGGGCTTCGTTGATACTCGCTATTTCCTTTATGTTTATATGTTGGTATTCGTCACCTCTGTAGGAGTGAGCAAACTTGGTACCTTCCTCTTCTTTACCAGACAATCAAACTCTGGCTTCAACTAACTCCAAGACGATACTCTTCTGTTTATTCAAATAAATCAAGTCAAAAAATTTTTATCAATATCCTTATTTGGATAGGTCTTTTCAGTGGAATTGCGAGGAAATTTCAGTAGAAAAAATTACCGAAAAAAGATAAGTTCAGATTTCAATTTGAAGAATTTTCATTCACTTATAGCTCGTATTTTTAATAAAGGTACCTATATAACTCACATGCCTGATAAATACAGTCTGCAGACTCAATAATCGGGTTTTTCCTTTCTGCATTTTGCATTATACGTTAATAAAAAATTTTCTATTTATTAAAATGTCTGATGATTATCGGGTGATATTCAACTGATTTTCATTTGAACTTTTTCCACAGGGATACCTATACGCAATACGCAGCACTTTTCTTGCTGTTATAATTAAGACGCTCATACCTCTTATCCTCATAGTTCCACCACTCTTTGCTCTAATAATTAACTCTGGTCTATTGGAAATACCCGAGATATCAATAAAAAAACCCATTTGATAAAATTTGCAGCCATAATTAAACGTGTAAAAAATATTCCAAGCTCACCGCCCTTGCAGCAGCAAATTCAATCAAACAAATCCAGAGTGGAGACAGTAACTCTCAATCCTACTAAGCATATGAGCAAACCCACAAAACTTTTAACTTTTGGAAACCGGAGTACATAACAATTCAGAACTCGACTATTTATGTGGTAGCACACCCTCAAGCCAGGATTTAAATTACTTTTGCATATAAAAAGAATATTTCATCAAATTTTAGAATCGATCGGAAAATACTTTTTTACGGTGTATAATTTTTGTTGAGAAATACGTGAGCGAACACGAATTGCTAGATTTGTATTTTGAGTAATTAGCCTAAGAGAAAGCCCCGGGT
>JAWWEP010014323.1:5236-18947 GCA_035582995.1 Sycophila quercilanae | reverse complement strand
AACTGTTACTAAAAAAATAATAATAGGTACCATAATTCTGGTAAAATTAACTATATTCCGGTTTACTAGGGTGTATAATTAAATTTACTTTTGACTTTTTTCTCAGTGTGGCATTCTTGATTTAATCGACGTCTTCACCTGCAGTAAGGTACCTGTGCTAAAAAAATAAAAAATTTGTACATTGGACATTGTATAAAGTTTGTTCATTTGTCCTATACGCAGTTTAAAGTCTCCCCGTACAAAACTACGTAGAAAGACGAAACTGCATCGGGTACAAACACGTCGCGGGCGAATTACAATCGTTCGAAAATAATTTAGGGGGCATAAATAGAAAGAGAGAGACGAAACGAAAAGGCAGAGGAGATAGGCACGCGCCGCAGTAACCACGCATCTGTACACCGAGTTATTTATGATGGATTAGGCGGGCTTTTGAAATCCCCCATGGGCTAATTTATGCCGCGTTGTACGCGGGGCTCCAGCGTCCGACTCGGTTTTACCTTCCTCCTATGCGCTGCTTTTTTTAAAATTTTTTTTATTTTTTTTATTTTAAACCAGCCCGCGAGTGAGCGTCCCTCTCTTTGCGCGCCCACATCGACCGGCGCGTTTTAACGCTGCGGCTTGTGGCTCGGCGCAATCGTCCGTTTTCAGCGCGTTAACCAATAGCGCGCGATGGATGACCCATCGGGTCATTATTGGTCTCTCTCGGCCGTCCGCTTGACCGCGACCACAATGATAGAAAAATTCAGGAGAGCTTCCTTAAATTTCAGGAAATTCTCCTAAAACTTGAAGGAAATTCTCCTTTTTCGTACATAAGGTGTTTCTCTTTCAAAAATAGGAAAACCTGGTAAACGCAAAAGGAGAATCTCCTAAAGAAAAAAGGAAATCCATAACCTAAAATACGCAAAAGGAGCAGGATTTCCCTTTTTTCTTTAGGAGGTTTTCCTATTTTTGTAGGAGAACACCTTTCCTTTAAGTTTTAGGAGAATTTCCTGAAATTCGAGGAAGTTCTCCTGGATTTTTCTATCACTGCATAACAGTTGTTTCGACCGCCGTGGGGGTCGCTCCGATAAACGGACGCGCGGGCACGGATTTTTCGGATGTTTTGCATTAATTAACGGCTTGGCTTTTCTTTTTTCTCTATATTTTCGTTTTTTTTTCGGCGGCCGGTTGCCCGCGGGGATTATTAAATTGGGATTTTACGGGGATATTGGGAAATAAGAAAGCGTGGTTTATGTGCTGGAAAGAGAGATACAATCAGAGCCGAGGGGGAGGGTTAGATGAACCCTTCGTTACGAGTGGGGGGATTAGATTTATCTTATCTGCCTGTGCTATTAAAGCGATGAAAGTGATTTTTCCGGCCTATTGATTTCATCTATCGAGTGGCTGCGAAGGTACATTTCGAACCGTTTTAATTTTCGAGGATTTAATGCTGCTCGTGGCTGCGGTATGTAATTTTCCTCAACTTTTAACGTCCCTGTACGTATTTCTTTTTTTGCATCACGATTCCGTTATAATAGAAGTGTATTCGTTAACAATTAAGTACCTAATTGTAGGGGGACTAGTATCCATATATTTTATTAAAAAATTATTAAACATTTTCTTATTTTCTTATAAAATTGTCAATGTATGATGGTTGACCGTTTCCAAATATCCTTTTTCATAAAATTACGGCATTAAAGAAGTAAAATTTTATTGTTTAATGGCTACATTTCGGTTTAAATGCCATTAAAAATCAGAATACTTCGATAAAAATGTGAAAATTGTTTAAGTAGATTAAATAATCATGAAGTTTTCGATTTTCCTAATTATTTTTTAATTCACATTTAAATCATTGCACTTTATATTATATTCTTTGTTTGTTATACTATTTCATCACGGATATAAATTTTACGCTAAACATCACCATTAATTTTCCCAAAATATTTCTCCAAGTGCAGTACACTGAACAAAACATCGAAATTAATAAAAAATATAACAATGAAAATTATTATATTATTCACAAAGATAACAATGAAAATTGTTACATTATTCGCAAATATAGCATTGAAAATTGTTATTTTATTCTCAAATAATATAACAATGAAAATTATTACATTATTCGCAAATGTAACAATGAAAATTGTTACATTACTCCCAAATTAGCAATGAAAATCGTTCTATTATTCACAAATATAACAATAAAAAAAAATATAAACAAAAATTTGTTCATGAATGTGCACCGCTCGAATGTGAATGAAGAGAGTCGAGGATGATCGGCCGCGAGAATGGCTTCGAGAGTCGAATCGTGGCCAGCTTACGCACCTGGGGGTTTTGAGGAGTACTTATCGTCGGCGGCGCGCGCTCTTGCCTTCTCTCGGCGCTCGCTCTCTCGCTCGAAAATCTGGATGGCTTCCCCCGGACTCGTGGCTGGGGTGCCCCGACGCCCCCGCTGTCGCAGTCGCCGCTCGAGAGATCGATATATACTCGCGGACTGCTCGAAGTGATTTTTATCGCATAGACTCGTCGATAATGACGTTTCGGATTGCGATCAATTAACGTTTCAGGCGGCGATCGTTTCGATACATGGTACTATGGATTTTTAAAGATCGTTTGTTTAAATGATTTTTATAGTTTACATAAAAGTGTCAATTTCTTTATGCATGTTTAAATTAATAATATTAAAAAAAAAAAACAAATCAGAGTGTCGATATGTAGTATTGTATTTTTTGAGAGTGAATTGTCTTTTAATTATATATAAAAGCAGAAAATTCTAATATATTTATCTACATTTAAAAAGATATTACAAATTCTTTGATAATTCATATGAAAAAAAAAAAAAAATTAAATTCATATTTCAGTTTTTTTTAGTAGTTCACGTAATTATAATGTAGATATTTTTTAATAAACATCATCTTAAGATTTAAATAATTAAAAGAATTTTAGAGACTGTGCGGGGCTTCAATCGGGCTCGTACAATGAATTAATTTGCCGAAAATGCTTTTATTTTGAAAGCAAGTTTTTTCACACCTTTTATAGAAGCCCTGGAATTCGAGACCTGTATACACTGAGATATCGGAAAGTTTTGTGTTCCAAGTCGTCATTGAAGCCTTTGAAACCCCCTTAACTGTATAACATCTAATTCCGTGACAGCTACTACAATACCATGACATATCAGTTTATTCACTTCCATTCCACGATTAAAATGTCTTTTTATACTTTTATTTCGCTATATAGCAACAATTTCTGTTACAATCAATTAAAAAAAATTACATGCATATTTTTTTGCTCATTAATTAAAAAAGATAATTAAAAAAATCTATTTTTCCAGTCTAATTAAGAAAAAAGATAAAATAATTCTCTTTCAGGTGCATTATTAAAAAATTCATTAAGTTACGTTATATACATATGCAGAAAAATATCACATTAAAAATTATTATAATCTTTACAAGTACTTGCAAAAGTGCAGACAGTAAGAGTAGCAATTACTCTTATAAACTTACTTGCTGCAAGTACAGACTTGCGAAGTGCAAATTTTAAAATATTTAAGTCAATTTTACTTTATTTTTAGCAATATTTACTAGCAATTATAACATTTTTTTTTATTTTTCAAGTATATCATGGATTTATAAACACTGTTTTTACTACATTAAATATACGTTATAAAAAAAAGCCTTTAGGAGAAAACAAAACATACATACAAATTTCTCAAAAGAAAATACACAAAATAAATAACATTTTCATCGTATAATCGTAACTTACACTAATAGAATATAAAATCGCCACTAATCGACCTCGAAATAAAAAAAAACTTCAAATCTCACCCCTTCGGAAGGGACGCAAGAGAGTCAAAGTCGAGGAACAGGCGCGAATGCTCATTCTCCCGCGTCGCATCGTGCCCCCAGCGGCTCGAGGGTCCGGCCACGGGCGCGCCGCCCAGTCCCCACAGGACCTTCAATATTAACGGACGAGTTAGTAGGCGCGCGCGCACAGCAGGCCTGTAGCGGTATAACGCACGTGAGGCCTGCACGCGGTCGCTTTCCCTGCCCGGGGCCGATTTCGCCGGCGGCGTCGCGGCCCGCGGAGCTAACGGCAATTACCGCGCCATTATAGCAGCCTGGACTGCATTGAATTTAATATTTCACCGCGCCTAGCCGAGTTATTCGGGCCGATTAATGTTTCACGGGCAAGGTTACTACTATACGCGGTGACTTTTTCTTATGGAAAAATTTAAAGTTACAATTAAAAAAAGAATAAAATTAAAATTCATGAATTTGTGTAAAAGATTTCATTAAAAGTTTATATATTATTACTGATCGTTGAGGTTTTTCAAAAATTCTTGACCAGTTTGTATAAACATTAAATGAAGTTATTTATGCTAATTCAATTGAATTTTTTGAGTTCTTACCTTATAAATAGTTGTATTAAGTTTGTATGTACTTTTTGAAATGTTTAGATGAATTATGTTACTATAAAATGAAATAATAATGTTATCGATAAATTTATATGCTTTTTGTATGAAATTTTGTCTAACTTCTAGAAAACATAGTTGAATGTTTGAGAAACTCTCATTGGCCATATTAATATGAACTTGATACAAACATGAACTTCGTGTAATCTTTAGGCTAACTTAAATTTTTTACGTTGGATTTTATTTTGAAAATTTCGGCACGAGGGAGAGGGAGAGAGAAAGTAGGCGCTTTAATTAGTCGATGGTCATAATAATCGTGAGAAGTGGATGATTCTTATTTGGGACTCTTTTTATGCGGTTTCATATTTTACATCATGCGTAAATATAGAATATACTTTCTAAAATAGAATTAATAAAAACTACTACTTACTGTATAAAATTTTACTTTACGATTTTGAAAATAAAAAGTGTATACTATAGTGCCATTTTGTAATTATTGATAATTTGACCATAGTCCGCAAAACAAAATCTCCATTAGATTTATAAAAGATGTATATCCTTCGTGAAAAAAAAAAATAATAATAAGGACGCAGAATTTCACAAATCATGCATTGATCACTCTTATAAAAAAAATTAATCACAAAGAAACAAGTATAGCTAATGCAAAATATTCATAAATATCCATTTCCGCGTAATAAGTAGTCTTAATTCGAAGAGCAGAGTGGCCATTAGGACACGGAATAAAAGAAAAAAGAGTAGAACAGAAAAGAAGAAACAAAGAAACAATATCCATTCCAGTGGAGAATGAGGGAGAGAGAAAGAGAGAGAATGACGTGGTCGACGAAAGAGGGAGAAAATGAGAGAGTGAGTTTATTGCCGCGTTGTTTTACACGCAGCCACGCCGGTCTGATGGGGTGAGCTTTTTATGGGCAGGTGATTTCCGTTGAGCTCTCCTCGATGTGACTCACGGTAACATCAAAAAAACCTCGGGGTGAGAGCTGCTCCCAGACGCCCGTCAGTGTCGATCGAAGGTCAAACTGTTACGCGTGTCTGCGATACCCATCACTTTCCCTTCGTTTCCTCTTATCAACCAGGATCCCTATATATTCAAAGAAAAACTACTACAACATAAGGTTTAGAAAATTTTCGAAAAATTTGTATTACCGTTCTATTAAGTCATGTGCGTTTTGTAGTTTGTATTAAATATAAATTTAACAAGCTAATTAGTCTATCAAATTACGATTTCCAAATCTCGATTTTAAAATTTCGCGGGACACCGAATGAGTTGGAGCGCGCGAAATTTGAAATTCCGAATTATTCATAATCCCATTTAAATTATTCCTATAGAATTTGCAATTTGTCGATTATTTTGTGTCTTGGAAAATTCGATTAATTTTAAATTAGTTGCCCAATTATCATTGTGAATTATTGAATTTTCACTGTAAAATCTCATTATTTTACAGTGATAAGTATAATAAGCCATCCATCGAAATTTTAAACATCAAATAACAAATGCAATATGGCGCGCTACTCAATCTTTCTAATAGTCACTAATTATTTGAATTAAAATTGCACTTCTTCGTATAGAGAGTCTCGATCTCGAAATCAGACTGAAAAACTATAGAGTAAGTATCATACGCGAAATTTGAAATTCCAAATTTCCTTTCAATCCCACTCAAGTTCTTTTGAACGAACCACTAATACAGCAAACAGAGCGCACCTCAACATTCTCAATTTAAGAAAAAAAAGGTGTATTCTTATGACCTCAATGGAAACTCTCCGCGATCTTTAACAAAAAAAAAATGGCACACCTGAAAATCCGCCTCCCCGGGATCGTTAAAAGTGCATATAAGCGCTCCCGAAATTCGTCATCCGGGGCCCTTCACAACCATCGTCTCTGCACCCAAGCGTCGTTAAAAAAATAAAACCGCGAAAACAAGAACAAGCCGAAAAAAAAGCGGCGAGGCCTCGGCGCGCGATTCGCGCGCTCCACTTCACCGCGAGGCCGCTCCCCAATTGAGCCTCTCGAGGCCTCGGCGCCGCCGAAAACGAGAGAACCGGATCGCGCGCCTAGCCCGTCCGCGAATCTACTAAAGTAGGCCGAGTGCGCGCAGTCCGCCTCTTCAGCCCCCCGCGAGTGTATATCGACGAACGAGAGTCGCGAGCGATGCGTGCTTACAGGCTCCGAGCTAACGAGCCCCCGGGGGATCGTGTGTAGATACACGCAGAGGTGTGTGTGTTTTTTTTTCCTTCTTTCGCGAGGCCCACTCGAAGCGTGCGCCGGCGAAGGGGCCCCCCGCGAGGCCGGAGGGCACTCCAGCGCTCCACCCCCCGGCCAATGGCCCGTGCGCGCTTTTCCCCCCGGCCGGCCTCGACAGCCCTACTGCCCTCGCGAGAGGCTCTACCCACTTCCTTTTTTTTACCCTCGCGAATTTACTTCTTTTTTTTCTTTTTTTAAGAGGTACGGATTTTTTTTTTGAGGCTCGAATTTGCATCTTCCAGGTTTGGACTGTTTGTATACATACGTTTATAGATATACGGACTTGGAAGTAATTTGTATATGTAACTTCTGGTTTTTTTGTTTTGGCTTGGCGCAATTACTCTTGGCTTGGCTTGTGAGTAAGTAGGCATTGTGCAGTTACGACGGGATGGACTTTTTTTATTTCGCACGAATGATTTATTGAGACGTTTATGAAGTTACTTCGCTTATTGCTTGAATTTCAAACTGAAAATTAGTATGTCACCTTCTGTACATGTTAATTTCTTCAAATACGATTTAAAGTTCTTATCACCATTAAGTTTACCATTGTATACAGTTATAAAAAAATATTAAAAAATTATAAACAAAAATACAGTTTATTAGAAGCTGGCTAATCTTAATTTGATTCTTTCTGACGTGACCACGTGGTTAGTCGTTTGTCACTGTATTACATAGAACCGACCGAAAATCGCCGTGTAAAAGACATATAGGCAAAAAGATGTTAGTTGTTGAATTAACCGCAGTCGTTTTTGCAATAACTATATTCTTTAATTTTTATTTTAATTCTTTAATAATTACAATCTTGATACTTATCCCTGTATACTTAAACCCACCACAACGATTCCGCGTTGTAATCCATGTGGACTCTATTGGAATTCACGCGAATTAAATCCACGTGGAAATAAAATAAAATAAAATAAAATAAAATAAAATAAAATAAAACGTAGATAAAAGTCATTTGAAATAATTTTTTAAAATTAATTTTATAAAAAAAGAAAAAAAATTACCTTCATCAGAAAAACATAATGATATAGGCCGAAACGCAAAAGGCTTGTCTATATGTATAGTTACTTTTACTTAAATTTCAGGGTTCACCAACGAGGCAACTCTGCACGAGTCCGCGAGCTGGTCGTTTCTTGCGCTTCTCGGCTCTTCGCGGAGTTCTCCACGCGACTCTCAACTCCGCCTACTCCTGCCCCTCGCTCTATAACTCTACCCTTTCAGCGGACGCTCGAGTCCCTCGCGCGCGCCTGCGAGTGCCTCTCGAGAGCCGTGCCTCTCCTGCGGCTCTCCCGGCCGCGGCGGCGCCCACTCGATTTCGCATTCGTGATTTTTCTCCGTGCGCGAATCGCGCCGAGGCCCCCCGCGAGGATGCTCTTGACTCTTTCATTGGTCGCGGCTCTCGCCTACCGCCGATGACGGTGCCGCGGGCGCGGGGAGCGGAGAATTGCAGCACAGTGCATGGTCTGGTGGGGGTTCGTTGATATACGGGGTTGGTGGTTTCATTGATACTTCTTTTTTCTTTTCGATGCGTGTATTTAAAAAATGCAAAGTATTAATTGTATTAAGTTTGTAGTAACTTTTTCAAATTGTTCCGCACACTGAGAGAAAGGTCGAATAAAAATTACTATACTGTATGGGAAAGTGGTCACAGACTGACAGTATTATAATTTGTGCTGTATTTATGGCAAATTTTACTTATACAGCATAGTAATTTTTAACATATAAATACCAGTCTGTATCTACTTTCCCATACAGTATAGTAATTTTTACTAGAACAGCTACAGTAATTTTTACTAGAACTACAGTAATTTTTACTAGAACTATAGTAATTTTTACTAGAACTACAGTAATTTTTACTAGAACTACAGTAATTTTTACTATAGAACTACAGTAATTTTTACTCACTAATCTTCATTAACGTAGGCTCCAAGAGACACGTAATTTTTTCGAATCAAAAAATCATTTTGGTCTAAATTTGGGATCAGTTATCAGTCATGTCTTTGATAATGTACATAGTTGATTAAACGCTATTAAAATGCATTATACAAAATTACAAATTGCGTAATTTTTCCATACCACCATTTTTTAAGGTATTAGAAAAAAAAGAAAACAATTTATTAAGTACTGTGCCTAAAAATTATGGATAATACTGATAATTATGATAGACACTATACAAAACTAACGTATAAGTACAAGAATTTGGAACTTCGAATTTTTTTCTTCTCCGCATTTATTATTCTTCCCCGTGGAGTCTCATTTACTTCAATACAATCCTTCGTTTACTTTACCGCACTGAAAAAACCACGAGCTTATTGACGTTGATCGGCGAACTCGTAGCGTGACACTTTACGTGCACTCGACAGGCCCGTTTCTCACCTTTTGTCCCCGCTTGTCCGATGCGCAAAAGTCCCGCGCCTCGTTTATTATTTGCGCGCGCGCATTGGCGCGCTAAATAAGCAAGGCGCGACGACATCGAAACGGTAAACACAGGTAAACAATGGCCTCGCACTCTTGTCGTTAATGCACTTCCACAGTGAGTACGCCGAAGCGATGTTTTTTTTTTTAAATCCTCGCAATCCAGGATACTTGTACGGGTATATACATAATACGTCGAAAATGATTATTATTATTTATTATTCCATCCTCGGCATCAGTCCTGCGAACGAACGCAAATGGATTTGTTCGGACGGATCGTACAACAAGTAAACCTGTTTAATGCATTACGAAATTCGATAGAAGCTAATGTACTTCGATTTTTCGCTATATGTATACATATATGAGGCTGACTAAGCGCGCATACCGCGAACGAAATGACTCAATAATCGTACTGCGAAATTCTCTGATTATAATTTACTATGCGAGAGATGTATATTCCCTTTTTCACCGTGCATGCGTATAGTGTACTTAATTTTCCTTGACTCTTGATTATACTTTCACCAATAGGATCGATGACGGTTGAAGGTATACAGCTTGAGCAGATGCGAACGAGGGGGTGGCTCAGAGGATTTCTAATCAAGCTCTCCTTGAAGTTTTCTTCGGTAACAAGCCGATGAGTTTTGTGCCTTTTTCTCCGACAGCTCCTATTGTGCGTTCTGTCGTTCCGTTAGTCTTCATCGCAAGCTCTCGGCTTTAGTCTGCCTTTTACACACTTTTATATACATTAAAATATTATCCCGGTGGAAATTTAATTAGAAATTGATAAGAATACTGTTAATTTTTTGGCAATTAGTAAATTTATCGTCATTTTTTATGTAACGAAGAAAAAAAGCACATTTAAAAAAAAACACACTTTAATTTACCATTTTTAAAGGATCAGAGTAAAAAGTATAAATCTCTTCCAAAATCTGATAAATTTAGGGTATATCATATGAATAGTACTTTTAAGTTTATCAAATTTTAGAGTTACTTTTTTCTAATACTGAAATAAAAATGACAAATTAAAATAGACATTAGAATGTGATATCAGATTTTAATTAAATTTCTGACGACAACACCATCATAAAATGTTTGATCAGTAATTAATGAAAATTTATTACTTTTAAATAAAATTGAAGTGAGGTTTTATCCTGAAAGGAGCGATGATAATTAAAATTCCGGAAAAATGAGAAAAGGGTCAGCTTAATCTTTGGTGAAAGCGATAAAAGCTCTCGAGCCAGGCGACCGCTATTTTCGGACTCATTGAGATGAGAGGAATCTGCTTCCACTGTGGCGCTCCGTTGTGATATTTTCTGTAATAATACTCCATCTCTGCTGGTAAACATTAAAAAACATTAAAAGTTATCAACAGAATTGGAATTATTCTTAAATTATTGCAAGATAAATTAAAACTGGTATTCACTAACTGTGATTTATAATAATAATTACAGATACTATACTCACTTATTATTGACTGGCGCGATTTATTATTTAATTAAAATAAATATGTTAAATTTCTTACATTGTAAAATAAATAAGAGATAAAAACTGATAACATGCCCAAGAGAAATCGTTATATTACGAACCTTGCAATTTTATTTACTCCGGTTTTAATTAAGATAACATGCCCCTATGCGCGTTCAATTTGTAGGGCTAAAGTAATTTAATTTTATTATAAGAATATCTTATTTAATATTTAATTTAAAAAGTGTTTATTACTTATTGAAACTGCAAGTAACTAAAATATTATTTCGTCCTTAATAGCGTACCAATTTCACGGTCCATTTACAACTTTATTCAAACAAACGTTTAAATCTCTCTTTACGAGCTGGTCATTGTCCTATCCAATCAAAGCCAAAGTAGTTCGCCTTAATAGAAAACCTAGTAGTGTGATAAAAAGATATGCTTTTTATTGTTGAAGATATAGAGATTAATAATCCGAAGAGAAGCACAAAAAATAATCAATAACTGAAACTGAATAATAAATAAATAAAAAATACACTTACAATATAAATAAAGTTTTTTTTTTAAACTTACAATTTAGTATTTAATATTTCATTTTATTTTATTAAATATCTTTTATTGTCTGTTTCAGGTATGTACAGCTATACAAGAGCTCGATTTCTCTACAAAATAAGTCAGTGTTCCATTCCCGGTGAGTCAAAAAAAAAAAAAAAAAAAAAAAATGAAACGTTACGAATAGCGAAATCCCACTAACACACAAAACTCACCCCCAGTCGTCCTGAAAAATCGGGTGTCTCCTCGGCTGGAGCAAAGGCGCCGCGCGCGCGATCCCATCTCGAAAATTAATCCGGTCCTCGCATCCGCGGGCGAACTCGTAGTACAACCCGTTGTTTGTCTCTTTGTTTTTCCGACGATGGCGCGATTTTCCCTCTGTACGTGGATGAGGTTGCTCACGGCGTCGAGCACCATTTGTCTCGCTGGATATGATTTTTCTCTCCTCGCGGCGATTTTTGCTGCCCTGCGCGCGCTGCTGCCTTACCTCTATATATTCGAGAACAAATTGAAAGTGTGGCGTGTGCATTTGTTTAAGCGGAAATGGACGTTTGTATCGTACACCTTTTTTTATTAATTAATTTATTTATTTAATAGAATACGAACAAGTTGTCTTTCCTTATCTTTGAAAAATGATACATCAAGCATACTTTTATGAAAATTTTATTGTTGTTATTCCTTACATAAGGTGCAGATCTTTTTATAAATAGTTATCCATTACTTAATTGGATTTCAAAATATAAAATATTGGCATTTTTACTCTGATTGCGCATTCTCGTATATATGTAAGGCTTGTAAGGAACTCAACGACTTACTTCAATTTCGACAATTACTGTATAATTTAAGAAAATTTCAGTTAGTGCAGTAAGACGCAGTTCCAAATTTAATGTTAGCTTTTAATCCACTATATTTAAACGAATTTCGAACTTTCAAAAATATACTAACTCGATTGGCGCTTAATTCAAATCTTCCATTTGATCTTTTTACGCCAATTATTACTTTTTTGTTTATTTTGTTTCATTTATAGTTTTTGTCAAATTGTTATAATACCTTTATATTCTGCTATGTATAAAAAACTACTGTTCGCTTAATAAACATAAATAAATAAAGTAATAAATATGTTAATGTAATGACGAGTGTAATTTTAAACAAATAAAATAAATAAATTGAAAGTGAGAAGTATGCATTTGTTTAAGCACGGATTAAAATTTTATTCAAATGTATTGCGTATTTTTGAAATACTTGTTCCTTCGTTCACATATTCAACGTATTAAAAGAATCAAATTCTTCTTCCTTATGTTAATAAAATAAATCAAAATAAAGCAAAAATTTTACACCAAACGCAAGCCTAACAAGAATAATCAGGAAAAATCTAAAGAACCATTGAGCTGAATTTACAAAATCCGCTACGTAAATTCAACTCCGACCAGTTCCACGAGCTTACAGCGCGCTGCATTAATAAACCGCACTGCACCGATTGCCGCTGCAGCGCCGCGCGTGCAACTTTATACTCTCGACTCAATATCGTTCCCCTCGAAAAAACAACATCACCTTTTGCATTTTCTTTTCAGCAAAATGCACGAAAGGGACCTCTATTCCCGGGCAATTTAGAAAATAAAAAAAATATATATATATAAAGAAGGTAAAAACTCGAGATTTTTCTCCGCAATATGAGATTTTTCTAGTGGCTCCCTACAAGTAAAACTCGAAAAAAAAAACGAGGGGGTAGGAAGGCTGCGGGTGTAATGAACGTTGAAATCATCGTCGGGTATATATATATACTCGCGATGACAAAATGAAAGCCCTCGTCATCGCGGCCTCCTCACTCGCTCGAATTGCTCGCTGCTCTTCAGGCGCGCAATGGCCGCGTCGAGTGCCGCGCAGCGCGATGCGCTTCTGCCTCCATTGAGGCTCCTCCTGCGCTCGCCGGGGGATTGTGTCCTCTTCATAAATACGATGCCGCGCATACAGCGTCACAATGCCGCCGAGGGATGGGGGGAGGCGGGGGTGGGGGTCTCGGCTAGCGGAGCACGAGTCCCTCGTTATTCAACTCCATTACTTGAGGCTCCTCTCTTCGACGTTTTTGTCCGCCCTTCTCCTCTCTCGTTCTTTTTTTTTTCTTCCTTCATTACCCTTTCGTCCTTACTTATGCACGAGCTCGCAGGCTAATGCGTTGATTTGGTGCTTATGCGACGAGTACGGGGGTTGATAAATATGTCTTGTTGCATTTTTGTTTCTTTCTTCGTGTATTATAATGTAGAATTAATGTACTGGTGGGATATGGGGATTCTTTATTAGATACTGTGTTGTTAAAATAGTGTAAGAATGTTAGCGTAAGAAATTTTTTTTTAAGAAAGTGGAAGATTAACTCCCATTTTGATACACTGAGGGAATTTTCACATCAAAATTATAGTGATTTTCCCGTAAACATTACATCAAAAAACGTAAAAAATTTTTACGGAAAAATTACCGTAATTTTTATACTTGAATCTTGGACGGTTGGTCCAGCTCAGTATGTATAGGTTTTACGTGAAAATTCTCAATAATTTTTACAGGTTTTACGTGAAAATTCTCAATAATTTTTACAGGTTTTACGTGAAAATTCTCAATAATTTTTACAGGTTTTACGT
>JAWWEP010014313.1:0-18954 GCA_035582995.1 Sycophila quercilanae | reverse complement strand
GTAAACAAATTTTTAGAGAAAAAAAATTTTTTGACCTTAAATTTGTCAGAGAATTGCCCATATATATATATATATTATTGTGATGAATACGTATTGTATACACGTACATAAACTTGAATTTGAAAGATTTGAAAAATTAAAATTGTCATTTTGAAACTTTCCAAAGTTTTCAAATTATGCAAATATTTCAATTTTGCAAATTTTCAAAATTTAAATCCGGACTCCGAGATGGCACCTTTCCCAACCCGGACTCCGAGATGGTACTTTTTCAACTGGAGTCCGAGATGACACCTTCTCTAACCGGATTCCGAGATGGCACCTTCTTGCTCCAGACCGACGATATAGCGTCGTGTACAGAAAAGTACGAATGATAATAATAAAATGTATCATACTCTTGGATATTTCAATAGCGAGTATGGTGCATACTTCCTCGTGGGTCTTCCTGGAATCATTTACCACTTCGATCCCACCAAGTATAAAGGGATATTAAAAATGGATCAACACTTCTTCCAATCGGTTTTCCTCATATTCCTTAGACCTAACGGATCCGATGCATTGTAATAACGCACAATATTGAGCGTTACCCTCCCTCCTTTTAAAAGCTTCAATTAAAACGTGGATTTTTCCACCTCGTCTCGCTTAATAAGCAAACACTTTTTTCCAACAGGCACAGATGCCTATTTCCAATACTTCCGCATGCAAGTGCACGTCAATCAGATGCAACGGAGACGAGAGGTTCCCTTATAGCCATCCCATATAAATCGGCTTCATTTTCGAATAAAAAATACTTCGTACAATTTTAATTAAAAAATGGAAATTCACTCGATATGCTTCGTTCGTTTCTCCTATAATTACTCGGTTTCATAGTTATACTTTTAATTGCATGTAGCTCCCTCGGCGATGCTTCTCTCCTCGTGCAATTGAATATTCGATTTCATCAAACGCTTCAGTAATAGTTCGCAGCTTCGGTAAATATTAACAAACTTGCAGTGTATATTGCTTAGAATGTATTTACTACATTGTATCTTCCAATTCTGCATGAGTGTGCTTAAATTAACGTTAGTTTTCTCGAAGCAGCCGAGAAGTGCGGTACTTCAAATGAATGCTTAGAGAAAGTTAAAGTGACGACAAATCAGGTGTCGTTTCCACTTTAGTCGAAAATTTTACGTATACAGTCGATAAGGAGTGTAAATTTAAAAAAGATTCAATGAAAAGATTGAGTTAACACCTCCGCTCTATTTACATATAGAGTAGTAGCAGCTGGCCGCGACCGAAAAAGCTCATCAAGGAAGAGGAAGCCGTTACTCTGGATTCGCTTATGCAGTCATTGCCACTTGAACAACGGCGATCTTGGCGTGAAATCTATCGTCATAGATTCGACCTTTGTAGAAAGCGTCAGATTAGTATGTATAGTGCAGGGTCTTTTCCGGTCTGCGCGCAGCACGTAAAACCGAACTCTCCAAACGAGCGATAAAGTCAATGGGGAGATCTGCGGCTCACTTCCCGAAACACGTTTCCGCAAGTATACGCACTCGTTGTGAGCGATATATATTTTACGACCATTTCTGGAGTGAACTTTGCGTCTCGCGGACCCATACCCTAACTCCGCCGAAACGTGCATCTCACGGAGGTAATAATTAACGCATGAGAGATTTTTTAATTGCTTTCGTTTGTTTAGGAAGATTGCCGCTGATGCTCCGAATCGTACTTCCAGGAAGACACTATTTACTTAAGTATGTGCTGCAGACGTGGCAAATTGTTTTTTTACAGGGTTTTTACAACTCCTGTTTATAGCTTGGTTTGTACGCCGCTAAGAGAATTGAATGGAAATATTGTGTGTTATATAAATGAAATCGTCTTATCTTTTTAAATGTGAGAAAAATAAAGTGACAACAAATTTGGGTACACAGAGTTTACTTTTTCCTCGAATCCAGTGATTTTCCATGCGCAATCCGAGGAATCTTTTTTAATGTTAATTATAATAAAATTGAAATTTTTGTTATCATTTTTTTTCTCTTTATTACATATCGCAGTAAGTGCTCAAAAAATATATGTGGTCTGTTCGTAATTTTTCTTTTGTTGTGAGTATTTGTTTATATAAATAAACAATATAAGGCTTAACCTCAACTTAAATTTTAGTGTAATAATTAGTGTCTTTAGGTTATACCCATATTTTGAATTTATTAAACGTTATTTAAATTCGTTTGGATAATTCTCTTTAAATCCCTAATTATAGGTTTCAATTCAAAATGCTCGAGAAGATAATAAATGTATATGTGAGTATTTTAAATTCTTCGTTTTTTAATATTTTCAGTGATGACTATTATTATTCCAGATTTTTTCATATATGAATGACGAGATTCGTAACGGTTATACCAGGAATTGTCGATACCGAAAATTACAAAATTAATGGTCCTCTATGTAAACAAAAAAATTTGGAAGAAATAAATTTTTAAAAAATCACTAAATATGTCTCACTTAAACAAACGAAGCGACAATCGTCGCATGACGGGCAACATCAATATCTACATTTGCTCGGAGGGCTGCGAAAAAGAGAACGAGGATCCCGAGGCGAGCATGTCTAGGTACACAAAAAATGTCTAATTGCTGCTTAAATTGACACTAAGTACATGCAGTAAATTTTATTTATTTCTGTATTACTTATTATTGTAAACACATTTGTTGATTTTACTTAAAATAACCTTCAAGTGGATTTAACGTATTGTTCCGAATTTAATTCCCACTTAAAAAAGTTTAATTATTCATTTTTCGTTGCAGCAACGATCATAAAAGTAAAAAGCGATCTGATTCTTCTTCAAAAAAACATGTTCGATATGACGACCAAATTTGCACGTGCGATAAGTAAGGATATCTTCTAAAACTTCAGCTTCTAGAGTGGTTCATTCACAAAATTAACAGCAAATTAAACGTGTTTTTCCAGATATTTTATTGACAAATCGGTTGACTGCACCAACTCGAAAAAATTGAAGAAGAAAAAGAAATGCCGCGACGAAAAAAATAGTAAATCCAAGAATGGTTGCTTTTTCTCTAAAGTGGCATGTCTGTTCAAAGGCAAAAAGAAAGATAAGCTAGTCTGCGATGTCACGTGCAACGAAGAAGTCAGTAGTCGTTCGAAGCGTAGGAAAAAATGTAAAAAGTGACAAATTCAAGTTTTGCAGGCAAGTACTTCAATATCATATCATTTAAATAGTATTCATTTATCACCTATAGGTAAATCTGATATACAGGTCTCGGTCAAGGCAATTCCCAAAAAAGTGGACGAAAGAAGGAGCACTCGCTCGAAAAAGGTTCTAGTCAGAATCGACAGTGCAAAATGCGCCGAAAAATCGCGACTACCTGTTTACAAATTAAAAAGCCAAGCCACTCAAAAATGCCTAGAGAAAAGTACGCGGTTCTCTCCAAAAATGGCAAATAAACGCGTTGGCTGCCTCTGCAAACCAAAGGACAGGTTGAAAGTGCATTGCACTTGCGACTTTTCGTCGCAGCCGAACGAGGCGCAATCGAAAGCTACACAAGTGAAAAGGGAAGCTTCGCGTCTGTGCGTTTTCTGTCTGTACCCCGAAGAAGTTTGCGTGTGCAAGCGGACCCTGTCCAGGTACAGTTGCACCTGCTTAAAAAGATATCGCGCCCGCAAGTCCTCGCCTTATCGGATATTGAAAATTTCACCTCGCACTTGCACGCCTAAAGCACCGGTTAATAGAAGTAAATTGATCAGAAGCATCGATAAGAAAGACTGTAGATGCGCAGAAATAGGGTGCACATGCATTTTTACGGGGGCTCCTCAAATTAGTAAAGGAACTAAATGTTGCTGATGTCAGAAGGAAGATCGACTTTAGATTCAACGTTTATCGTAATTAGCGCGTGATGAAAGTTGATACCTGAGATATTTTTGCAAATTATGTATCACGAGACAGATAATAAAATTACAAATTATTTATTTAGCACTGTTGCCTTTATCGATAGATGAGCGAGTCAAATACACGTGGATTCGACTCATCCTACCTCGACATAAATTTTCAGCTGAACAAACGGATGAGGGAAACCCAGTTTCGGTAGTTTATCAGAAAACTTTATCACGCCTATATTGTTAAGTCGCGGGTAAACAAGGAGCTTCGTCGAAAATATTTAATTAAAAGAACACGGTAATGATGAACTGAAATCGATGAATAATAATAAATTCATCGATTGATTGATAAATTCATCGATAATGGCTTGAAAACAATTTCACATTACGTTGATGAGATATGGAAACGAAAATATTTTTCAGCCTAGCGGGACGAAGTACCACTTTCGCTCCCGCTCCCGCTTTGCAAATTTTGTATTTTCGGCCTCGCTAGGCAGAAAAATACAATACGCTACACGGGAAGTAAAAAAGAATGCCTCAGATCGCACGTTTGTCACCCTCGCCCTCGGCTCGGGTGCCAATTTACGTGCGATCTGAGACCATTCTTGTTTTACCTCCCTTGTTGCGTAATATACTATTTCAACGACGTCATGTCAACGACACTTTGATAGTTCAATTGCTTTCGTATACTCCTATTTTTGTTGTAGGTTCTACTTTTCTGTAGTAAACAATAGCTTGTTTATATACACGTTCAATATGATATTTAACAAATTATCGAATCATTTGATAATTTAAAGATATTTATTATGTCTTCTGATTACTTTAAAGTGTTTTTTATCACATCTCTTACATTTTTCTTTAATTATGCAAAAATATTTCATTTGAACTTAAACAAGTAATGATAAAGATTCTTTGATGATATGAAAATGATAAAAATTATACATTTTTTTAACTTGTTCAATTTAATTTCAAAAGTTTTTCGGTTTCGCAAGTGAATTAAGATTCTACTTTTATACAGAAGTGAACTGCATGCGTCGTAGACAGTTAATTTGTCACTAAAGGGATTTGCATAATAAAAGCAATGAAATACATCCGTTGTTATTACATTTTTTTATTAATTTAGAAATATACTGAAAGCTTCCTTTCTAGAGAGTTAAGAATACGTAAAACAAAAATTTTATATTTAAACAGCTGTTTTTTTATATCACGTAAACATTTATTCAATTTTTTAGGTCGAAAATTTATTGCTTAGACGAGCAAATATACGTATTATCTACTTTTATAGTTCAATTCGCTTTTTAATTAGGTAAACTCAATATTTTTCATTGAATATTTTTTGTCTTTTTTTTTAATCGTATATCTCTGACTTATCGAGTAGACAGAAACTGTTTGATTAAACTGTTCTCTAAAAAAGTAAAGTGAATTTTAAATATCTGAGACAGTGCACGAGTTTCTTCAGTAAAATACATTTGTATTTTTTATTAGAATCGAATAAAGATACATTAAATGGGTGTTAAGAATTTCAAATTTAAAATAAAAAAAAAGTATATTTTTCTAAATAGTAAAAATTTTCCTTAGGGAAAATATTCCCTTGCAATTTTCATAATAATTTAAAACTGCATACGTAAACCCCTCAACAAAGGAAAAAAAAGTTCCTCGAAAATAATCATTAAATTTTTTTCTTCTTTTTGTTTCCAACACACCGAGAGAATGTTCTCACAATTAAACAAGATGCACGCAAAAAGGACGGAGAGTCTCGCGACTTCCCCAGTGATCTTCTTGCAAATTTCACAAGACAATTCTCTCAGCGCACTAAAACATTTTCTTCCACAATCTCAGATTCCAATCTCCTGTCGAATTTCAGAGAAGCGTTCACATCGCCAGTCGGCCGATCATCTTCCTTTAAAGAAAAGAAAAAGGAGTCCTTCACGCCAGCCCCGCGTCGCCGGCACAAACAAACTAAACGCACAGCAGCTCAAGTCAAGAATCGGCGTTTCCCAGCCGTGCCCCTCGCGCCTCATCTGGGGGAAGAATAGCAGTCGAGGTGGTGGTCCCGGAGAGTAGGGAGTATCTCTCGCGCGGCCCCTTCGACTCGCGACTCTCGCACCGCCGCTCAGTAGTTGATTCTCCGCGGGTGCCAACTAAGCTGTTGATATATTCCCCCCCGAAAGCCTGTAGCAGGCTCGAGAAAATAAGAGAGAGAGAAAAATAAGAAAAGAAAAGGCCGATTTAAGGTGTTCGGGATCGCAGACTCGCTTCCGCCGATAATCTTGTACGCGGCGCAGTCGACGGTCGTTGGTACAGCCGAGGAAAAGGAGTGAGCCAGAGGATGGATGTGTGCAAGCGGGAGTCACAACTGGCGGCGAGGAGCTGCTCGCAGCTGAAGCAGAAGGCCTCGAGGCCGGCGCACAAGCCCCTGGGGCTGCGAGAACTCGTCGAGGAGCTGCACGAGGCCTTCGCTACCAGCGACGTCGACATCGACCACGTGCAGGACCTTATGGCTGCCTACCGCAGCAATCCACTCGATTGGAAGAAGTACGCCAAATTCGATCGATACAGGTGAGTGCTCCTCGAGATAAACTCTGCGAGTGGAATCTGCGCACCTGAATGTTTACCGATTTTTACTTCTTGAGGGCAGTTATTTTCTTTTTAAGTACGATTGAAGAATTATTTTAATTCCATCGGGTCCTATGGATTTTTAATTATAAGGGCAAAGTAAACTTTTGGTAGTTAAGTTGCGATTAAAATAAATTGTTAAAAAATGTTAGTCACGCAAGAATCCTTTGAAGAGCTAAAAAAATTACTGCTTCTTGAATTAAAAAGCCGTTAACTTGAAGTAGGTGATCATTTGCACAGTGTAACCTTAGGTTTCTACTGAAACTTTGAGAAAGAAAAAAAAAAGTTTTTATGCAGTCCAGTTGGCTTTACAATAACTTTACTTTTAAGAAACAATAGCCGCCTTTACTTTAAATAGAAATTTTTAATTTTGTTGTAAATAAACTAAAAAAGAGTTAAGTTCATCTAAATATTTGGAATAAATTTTATCTTAAACAATACTTAGTTTAATGCTTCCGGCTATAAGAATGGAGACGTTAATTTCTACTTTAACTTGCAATATTCTTAAATATTTTCACAATATTTTCGATAAAGGTGGAGCTTTTTTATGTGAATAAAACGGGTAATTTAAACGCTAGCAAGAAAATTTTTTAAAAATTATAAAACACAATGCAATTTGCAGCAAAAAAAAAAATCGAAAATTCTCAGTTCGACAAGAAATATCTACCAAGTTCCACCATATCAATCGTCGAACGTTCAAGAAATTTTTCGAGATAATATCCCAAGCGTTCCGCGATTCATTCATAAATGCTATTGTGCTCCATTCGCGTTCAACAAGTTAATCGCTATCGAACAAACAATCGTCTAATTTTTCCGTAAAACTCCATCCGATTTTTTAGCCTCGCTAACCGATTTCTTATTTTCCTCCAAAAAAAAAAGAAAGAAAAAACGAATGAAATGCGCAGGCGGCGCTGCAACCGACAAAAGGGAAAGGAAATGCTTTGTCACCGTCTAAGTACTTCCTATATAACGGTTCGTGCGCGACACGCCGAAAATTTCATCAAGCCAGGCGTACAGCACGAAATTTTCAAATCTATACATGCCTCTTGACGGGGGGAAGAAAAAGAGTAGAGACGCTTCTTTGAGCCTGAGAGTCTGCGCTGACGAAACGCGGCCGACGCGACGGCATCGGTATACGCATTATTTCGCCAAGTTCACGGGGTTATCATAGTCGTTAATAATTTTACTTTAATGCTCGTTCGCCGACCGATTGGCGATTTATGCTCGGTTTTCCCGTTTATTTTGCTGCGGGGATGGATCGACACGATGCATTTCGCGCCGGTGGATGCGCTCCTCTTTAGAATGCAGTCTTCAGCGGTGTTGAAACCGAAAAAAGGCACAGAGATAAATTGCAATTATGATAGGATGCATTTTACAGCTTCTTGTTGTATGTTTCGGTTCATATGTTTACATAACCACGGACTGCTTTCTTACCGTAATAAATCTTAATTAATAGTTTCTTTTAATAACTTTTAATTTATTTGTTATAAGACGTTATAGAATAAGTGTAGGATTAAAGTTTTAAAGGAAGGAACAAACTTATACTAGTTTGATATTTAGTAAACAAGTAAAAGTTGTAGATAGTTAATTACTGATGTAATAGAAGTATTTAATCAAATGTGATTTTAAAGCAATCTTTTAAGTTTAAATTTGATTAACAATACACTTGATTAATTCTGCTTATAATAATTATTGAAAAGTTATTGTTTATAAATTTCTACATGATTCTTAACCCTACAAATGAAAATGTAAATGTATTAATATCTTAAGTAAATGTTTTTTTTTCTCTTAATCAATTCTTCAGTTAATCAATGGCGATATTTAATACCATACGACTGTTTACAATAATTTATACTAATAACTTTAGTAATCTGAATTTTTCTTAAGTTTGGAAAAACACAATCGAATCATGCAAATCCGTAAAATTTTCCAATGCAAACAAGTGTGTCTTCACTAACTATATATAATACGCGATTAATATCTGATGAAGATTTAGACATACATGATAATAACGACTCATCGGTTGTAGCACATAGATAACAAATATTTAAATTTATATCATCTCCAAAATCATCGAAAAGGAAACAATTAAAAGTTAGAATTATTTAGCCTGATCAATCGTAATACAAAGATGCCTTCATATAAAGTTTATAATCGGCTCCGGAAGATCAAGAAAAAATAGGAGTACCGATAAGTCCCTCGCAATCGTCTCTAAAATAAAAAAACGAAGGAGAGATCTCTGTCAACACGAAGAACCGTACACATGCGTACGAACGATTACGTCGGATGAGAAAAGCGCCGATAAGCCGCTGCAGCGTGCATTATTTCATGACAAACGTACGGTGACTTTTTCGTGGCTCCCAATCCCTCGGCCCTCGATAAGTTCGCTCACTGCCGATCTTCCACCTAATATACTACCGCGAAGCGCGCCGACAGCGACGGCTAATGAGCAACTCCCAATGCGAGCGGCCGGCTCCTTTACCCGCACCGCGCGCTGACGATCGGCGGAAGGCTTATTTACGATGGCTCGTTCGATTTGCGTCACTCGATTGTCGGGGCTCCCTTGTTTTTCCCTCGCTTTTCAGGAAAAGATCGATCCGCTCAAATTGCCCGGGCAACCTCGCCGATCGACTCATATCGTGACGCCGTGTTTTTGCTTTAGGTTCTGTAATGCGGGATATATACAGACGGATGAATTTACGATTTACGATTTACGATTCGTCGGCGAATGTTTTGTTGTCATTGGAAAATAATGAGCTGCTCGTGCCTGCCGCAGCTGCCGGTTGCACTTTTAAAAGGGAATCGCTATAAGATATTTCGCGCGATCGGAAGATTTATCGTGGCACTTCGTTGTGATAGGAGGAAATGTCGATACTCGAGTGAAAGTAATTGGTGATCTGCTAGTGTGGGATTATCCTTGCAGGAGATCGTTAGGCTTTTACCCTTCGATAAAGCATTTTTCAAACAGGTTTCGATCATTTGGATGTTTATGATTTGGATATTTATCAACATGGCTGCGATAAAAATGTACGAGAAATCGTCTCATTGCTAAAAGAAAATGAAAGACGATTCGCAGTAGGGATAACTTTCTGGAGTTTAGATTCATTAGTTGATTTTAATGTTTATACTTAAGAAAGCATTTTAGTTAAATAAAATTAACTATAAATGAAAACAGGAGAGCATCAGGAGAGTCTTTTTAAAGTGTAGGTCAATTAGATGATTTTAATGTTATTAAAGAAAGCATTTTAGTTAAATAAAATTAACTATAAATGAAAACAGGAGAGCATCGGACAGTCTTTTTAAAGTGTAAGTCAATTAGATGATTTTAATGTTATTGAAGAAAACATTTTAGTTAAATAAAATAAAATTAAATACGTTATAAGTACGTTTCATGCGTGAGACAGAATCTACAAGACACTTAATCATATCGGTAAAAACAAATTTTCAAATAATGATGTATATAATAAAATTTTTATTAAAAGTTTATTCAAATGAGTACTAAGCCAATTAAAATCTAAAAATTATCATTAAATTTGTTTTAAAATCAATCATACGAAGAATAAAAATATAAACAAAAAAAAAACGATAAACACCAGTTTGCGAGTTCGCCACACTACAAAGCGTAATCAGCTCAATAAGTCAGTACATAGGCACACTTAAAGATTTGCTCCATTCAAGCAACATCTCCCTCCCTTCTCATTAATCAGGAGATAAAACGCGGACGCAAAACTGCAATCTGCACCTGCGACAAATAAAAAGCGCTAATTCCGATCCGTATAAAAATAAAGCAAAGGTCATTGCTCAGTGAAAAGAAAGAAAAAGGATATCTCGTTCGAACGGCAAAATTGAGCGGATTTCTAAACAGAGACGAATGCCAGGGCCGCTAGGTGTACACAATGGTGCGTAGCGCGCCTGACTAAGCGCGCAGGTGCGCAGGTGAGCCTACGGTTAAGTGGCCGCGCGGCCTCAGCCGCAATTAGCCGGTGCCGCTCGGAAAAGCATATGAGTGTCATTAAACTTGACCGCCGCCGTACGCGCCTGCTTTCAGGTACACGAGGAACTTGGTCGACGAGGGCAACGGCAAGTTCAACCTGATGGTGCTGTGCTGGGGCGAGGGACACGGCTCCTCTATTCATGATCACGCCGACGCCCACTGCGTCATGAAGATACTGCAGGGCGAGCTCTGCGAGGTAATTATAGCTCCTTTTCAACAAAATTTTACTGGGCGGGCCGATTGCTTCTCTAACGACGTTGAAGGGGCACTCTGCTGAAAGTCCCGTTTTACCGCCTTGTCGTTAATTTTTTTATAAGGGCGAATGAAGTGAGCGCGCTAAGAGGGACACGAGAATTTCGTGAGGTGAATCTGGTCAACAATAATAAAACGGCAAGAAATGACTGGATGATCTTTTTTATTTGTCTGCCGCTTTGAACGAAACGAAAGTCATATTTTGATATTAGCTGTAAAATCACTGCTCTTTTAAATTTAATCATTTATTATAATCTTATCGCTTCTTTGGAAGTAATTAAATTTTACGCTGCGATGATCTGCTCTTTGATGAAGTAGCTCTGAAATTTTTAGAAAACAAAATTAGCTTTGGTTACAAATTTTTTAAAAATGTTTTGTGAAGTTGGTTGTACTGCGAAGTTATATTCTAACAATGATAACGACGTACGTCAAGAGTAATTTGTAAAGTGTTTGGGTCAAGATAAAAACTGAATTAAATTTGAATTAATACTGCATTACTTTCCGATACGATACAATGTATCATGCTGTTTTCAATACAAAATATCTACAATCGAAATTTTTTTAAGATTACTCCGCTTTAGCGTACACAAATTTCTTCATTTGCTTATCATTATTCTTGTATCCAAATTCAAATTTTTATTTATTAATAGACACAATACAAATGGCCAAAGAAATACATCGATGACCAAGGTAACGAATGCCAAGAGGAATTGGAAGAAATCGGCAGGAACATCTACGGTACCAACGACGTCACATACATTAATGGTAGGATCCTTAAGTACAAATTAAAAAAAATAATATACGACTTGCTTAAATTGTACCCATTTAATTGTTTAACACGTGTAACTAATAATTAATGATTTCACTTTAAATTTGTAATTCCCTTTTAATACAGATATTTATAATTAATAAATATATAAAAATATAAAAATATATATAAAAATAGAACTTCAATGAAAATTTGTTATATTAGAAATTAAATATTTTATCTTGCGGATTTGGAGGAAATTAAAAATATCGCGTAATATTATTAAAACAGATTCGATTGGACTGCATCGCGTTGAGAATCTCAGCACCGTGAATCCAGCGGTGTCCTTGCACCTGTACTCGCCACCCTTTGACACGTGTTCAATTTTCAATAAACAAACCGGTCAGAGGACTACGTGTAAAGTGACCTTCTGGTCCAAATATGGAGAACGTCGTAATAGGGTAAGCTACATTTATCATTTACCTACTTTTATCTAATGCAGTAGACGTATTATTTTTTCACTATAAAAATAATATTGCTAAAAGTAACGTTATTCCATAAAATATTTAAAACTAACTAAAGTTTTTATAACCGTTTTCAATTACTTCATCGAACAAATTCCAAATGTAATTTTACGTCATAAACAGAATTATCCAATTTATTGTTTATTGGTTCTTTTTTACAGGAAATTCAAGACTCTCGAACTCCAGAAGACAATTAAGCGCAAAAGAAGACTTATTCTTCAGATTGTAACATTTTAAAGGTACATTGTATACACTTATGTATAAATGTGATAATAAGTTTTAAGTAAAAAAAGCTGAAATATTTTAACCGATGAATTTAATTGAAGTTGACAATACTCGAAAGATTTTATCTTGTTTGTACATATAAATTTTGTATGTATTCGCATTCATTACGTTACATTATTGTTATTGTTTTACACAGTAAGTAATAGTAATTATGGTGAATTGCGGAAATTTTAGTACGCAAGCTTTTGTAATTTACAAGAGATGTTACTAGATCTACATTTTTTTGATAGATTTAACATAAATAAAATATATTTTTCTAACCCATGAACTTAATATAGATTTCCTTTTTTTAACATTTTTTTTTGTTATATTCATTTTTTAGGATTTACTTGTGCAGATGATAATAGCCACAAGAGAGCCCAAATGAATGAAGCTTCCATTTTTAACAAAATATTTTTAGATGCAACGTTACTTTATCGAAATTCAAAATTTCACCTTTAATCATATTATATTCATAAAACTTTCAAACAACATAAAAATCGCTATTCTAAAAAAACGCAAATAGTTACTTATTCAACCGAAAAATTATCTGTTAAAGTTTTTAATCCATGCAAAAGTCATCAAAACACTTTAAACGCCTAGAATTCTTATCAGCTTTTCTTTTGTATTACGCTTCCCCACCTCCAGTCAATCACCTCTTGAAAAACAGACTAAAGTTCAAAAAATCGTAGTAAAATCATAATACTTAAAATACCATAGTCAAGCAACAAAACATCTTGAATCTACAGTGACGTTATTTGTTCAGTAAGCGAAAAGTAGTGGGCGTGTTCATTAGAGATTCGCACTGATAAAGATTATAAAGAATCTGACGCGTGAATGCGCTCACCTGATCGTTCGACCCCCCACGTGCCGACCCAGGCTTGCTCGTCGGCGATTAAGGTGCCTTTTTATTTTTTTTATTGGCGCGTGAAAAAAATATTTTAAATTAACGCGGATACAAATAATCAACGATCGTACGCTTATCGATGAACGATACAGCGTCGTTTGTTTGATGCATAAAAACATTGCAGTTGATGCAGGTGTCGCTAATCAGCTTAATCGCCTATTTTGCATAATTGTTAAGTTACGTTCGGCAACATTTTGGAAACTTACGTAATTTGTTGAATTGGCAGCGTATTGCAATATTTACTTTTTCTTACTTTGTAATCGTATGTATCAGAAGAAAATATCGTGAGAACCTTGTAAATCATAAGAATAAAAAAGAAATTTATTCTAGATTAATTTTACGTTAATTATTGACTTATATTTATGTAAAGCGAAAAAAACTGCTTTTGTTTACAGACAATAATAATTTGTTATTAACGTGTCTGAAGTAAATAATTTCAATCATTATTCGAACATAAAATACTTTGACTAATTAGACAAATTACTTCATCTTTAGTTTACTGTCAACAGTTGATTTTACCAGTTTGATCTTAATTCCAATCCAGTTTGCATATCTGTAAATGATACGATAAATCTATAATGACTCACAAGTCATTAATAGTACATTATCGACTAAATACATTAATTTAAAATAGAATATTTTTGTAGTTTATATAAAATTGATCTTTTATTTAATTTACTTAAAAATATATCAACTTCATTTTTAAATAATAAATATGTAAAATTATCAATGTTTGAATTACAGTCAACCAAATATCAATGAATCGTATTGGTTCCTTTTTTGTAATAAGAAAAATATATAAATATCACGCTTTGCGTGGATTTTGATTCCTTCCTTACAAATACATTAAAAGACTAGGAGTTTTAAAAATATATATTTTTACACCTATTAATTAATGTCAGTGTTAGCAATCTACATTTTTACAGTGGTATTAATGCTTACACGTTGTATTATGTACATTTAATGAAAAACTGATAGAAGATCCATGATTTTACATTGATGATGAATCGATAAATAGAATACATTAAAAATTTGCAAAATTATAAATGAAGTGTTGCTAAATTGTCACATTATCGTATTTTTATACTTATCAGGTATATTAATTTTTTACTCTTTTCATCAACAACTTCATAGATAAAAACTAATTGTTCCGATATCGTGTTTAATTGACGAATTTCTCACTTCTTCCGTTTCTCATTGATAGTAGTTCCAATAATGGTTAACGATTTTACACGTCACTGTATATACAATTCTATAAACAAAATTATTCGCACACATACTGGACGAATTTTATTTTACATTCTACACTTCATTAAAAACTTCAAATATTCCAAAATTTTAAATGATTTAGAATCTTATCAATATCATCGTTCTATAAAATTGTATCATTGTTAACTTTTATTTATAAATATTAGCGGTATTTCTCTAAGAAATAGAGAAACTCACTTTAACATATTTAATCTATTTTTTAGCATGATTAATTAACTTTCGGAATAGAAAAACTTTAATTGTCAGTTTTCATGCCAAAACTGTATACCAAATTGTTACATCCAAATCCTCAAAGAATTCTATCAATTCTATTTAATTCACATTAATTGTCATGACACCCGCAACTTTGGCATTTATTATAATTCTACGAGAAATCTCTCTCGGCGTAAAAAAAAAACGTTCACCGCCTATCAAGGAATCATCCCAACAAACAGCAACATCCGAAGCCCCCTCGAACCGTCGAACGCAAAAATGGGGTCATTCCCGCAGGTTGTCCAGAATCCATCCAACGTAGGAGGCGACGTTGGTGTAAACTCCAGGCGAGCCAGCGACGGCGCAGCTCCTCCTGCCGTAGCTCACAAGGCCGAGTTGGACGGTGCGCATCTCGCCGCGATAAGGGGCGATGAGCTGGAGAGGCCCGCCGCTGTCGCCGCTGCAGGAGTCTCG
Organism: Sycophila quercilanae; assembly: GCA_035582995.1. Taxonomy (NCBI): domain Eukaryota; kingdom Metazoa; phylum Arthropoda; class Insecta; order Hymenoptera; family Eurytomidae; genus Sycophila; species Sycophila quercilanae. Next base: position 3,849 of record JAWWEP010014313.1, on the reverse strand, counting down.
GCCACGCTGGCCGCCGGCGCAGAGCTGCCGCGGACTCAGCCGGGCGAAGGGCTGGTCCCGGTAGGCGCGTTTGCACGCTCTTGCGGGTACCAGCGGCAGCTGGAGCTTGCGCAGCACGGAGCTCATGAGGGAACCGTCTTCGGTCGAGCCCCAGCCTGCCACCACCGCAGAGCGCGCTGATGACACTGTCGCCGGTTGCAGCGGCAGGCAAATTGGACGTACGCTCGCTGGCTTCAGATTCATTGATGCGTTCAGCCTGAGGACAGAAGTAACTTTGTGTTATCATTTTTTTTCCTTAGCCTAACAAGGGGATGACCAGGATTGCGGGTCCTGGATTTCGACCAAACTTAGTAGAATTATTCTTCAGTCAAAAAAAAAAAAAAAAAAAAAAAAAATGAATACGTGTCTCGGGATTTTATTGAATGGGGCCTAGTAACTAAATTAGGGGAATTTTTTTTAAATATAGGGGGAATATACGTTTACTATAATGTTAAATACTGGGAATCTAAAAATCGTAGAAAACACGTGTAAAAATTCAAAATAAAGTACAATGCAAAAGATACAATTTACAATTTGAGACTTATTAGATTAAAATATCTTTATTCATTCAACAGTTATAAATAATTGAAAATTCATTAAAAAATCACTTATTTTGACAAAACATAAATTTTACTAGGCCCCATTCAATAAAATCCTGAAACACGTATTTATTTTTTTTTGGATTAAAGAATCATTCTACAAAGTTTGGGCGAAATCCAGGACCCGCAACCCTGGTCATCTCCTTGTAAGTGTTTAAATTATACATATAGTTTATATTGAGCTTTTCTATTTTTTGCACGTGGTGTATTGATGGGGGGGGGGGGGGAATCTTTTAGATAGCAGCATGAAGAGCTGTTGTCAACAACGTTATATATATAGATTTTCATATCATTCAATGAATGTTAAACCTTTATTTTTTTAAATTGTTCTTGAAAAATAGTTTTTTTCTTGACAATTTGTTCATTAGCACGTGTACTCAGCAATGAATTTGATATTCACATGGAGACTGAATAGTGATCTTCTTATATTAAATTGTTATATATACTGAAAATTAGAAATAACTAAGATATTGTAGTAAAATATTTATAATTTATACTTATAATCCTTATAAATTATAAGATAATTAACTTGAAATGTATACTTAAGATATGCAGACGACCTTCTGTATTTTTTTATCGCATACGACTTTTACATATGCAGAAGCGATAACGATGATAAAGTGACCTCAAGAATCACAATCTTGAAAATTCAAATAAGTTAGAAAAAAAAAATTAGTTGCATAATGCACCCGTGTTTCCATTGTGATTTTTTGTTCACAAAAGTTAAAAAAAGGAAAAAATTGAACTGTTAAGAAATTTAAATTATAAATTACCTGACAAGGGCAATGTCATTTTGCAGCGTGACGGCGGAGTACTGCGGGTGGATCAGCACTTTCTCCACGGAAAAGTCTTGATGCTTCTCGGAGCAGATGTAAGCAGCTCCGTTATCGATGATTTCGCAATCCCTTTCCTTGGACAGATCGTGCTCGCCGACCCTCACGCCGACACATTTTAAATCTGCAGTTAATACAATTGATCAATGTCACTCGTATAGTGTGCACACTATACGTGCTTTTTTCTTCGAATCTCTTTTTTAATTATTTTTGCACTTTTTTAGTCAGAATTTTAATTGCAATCTCGTAATTGAAAAAAATTGATTTTTGGCGGAAGTTACAATTTTATTATTTTTCGAATGATAAATTGAAAATTGTTGACTGGCTAATATAAAATGATCATAAAATAACAATGAAAATAAGATAATACATAAAAATAAAGAAAAAGAACAATATCAAACTTAGTTTAATTAATGAAATACGTGTCTTGTATATTTATCAAATTATTTCATCCAAAATAAATGTCAAGTTCGTTGCGCAAGATTAAATATGTGATAAAGTAAATAAAAATAACGCGGTACTGATTTTGATTACATTTCTGTATGCAATAAATATTATAAAAATACTTAGTGGCTTTATTTGAAAGATATAAGCAAAGCTTCAGATCATTGTATTAAAATGGATTTAATCAAAATTTAAACAAATGCTGTAATTACGAAAGTATCAAACTTTGTTTAATGTCTCAACTCAATTTTTTTAATACTCGTGATAAAACAGTTTTTAAAATTAGCAGTGATTCTCTTACATTTAGAATTATCCCTTTATTATATAAGATCTCTTATAATTAGCGATCTGCCCGAATGAACTACAAAACTCTAATTTCAATTCCTTCTTTTTTCTATTGTCTGAAAGAAAGTACCTTTTGCTCTATTTATCCAACTAAATTTCTCCTTACAAAACTATTTAGTTTAATAAATTAAATATTTAGTTTAATCAACCAACGTTTTAGTTAAAATTGATCAAATATTTAAATAGATCGATTTTTTAACTAAAAATTATGTTAATTTACCTATAAATATTTAATTAAATAGGTAAAATAATTTTGTAACTATAATAAAGCATAATATAATAGACAAGTATTATAAAGTCATTTAGTTCATAAAATATAATAAAATATATGTAATATTATCTTAAACAATATTTTAATTAGTGACCGAAGTTATAGTTGGAAATTTAGTAAAAGATAGCATTTTTAAAGTAATTGATTCTAGACGATTTAATTTAGTAAAATCAACTATATTACTTAATTGGTCCTCTATAGCACTATAAATTTAGCAACGGTTAGATGCTTTAGTTAGTAACTGCTACTAAACTTTTCTCTCGGTGTAATTAAATAAAAGAAATTGTAGACATCTTACTTTCGTCTAAATTGGCGACGCAGTGCGCGGCGGTGAGAACGTAGCGTCGATTGATGATAGTCGCGCCGCAGCGGAAATCCAATTGCTCATCTTTCTGACCATTGTCGTAAGCCAGCAATGCCATCCAAGGGAACTCGAAGATGCCCGTCACGCTGCCACCGTAAATCTTGGACTCGACGGCCACAGGGCCGCAGAGCTCATGCTCCAGGAGTCGGGAATTCGGGTGAGATTCATAGGAGATTGTCTCCGAGGCTGGAATCGGACTTGCCACTTCATTCGTTGAGTCATCCACCAGTGGAGGATCCTCTTCTTGGTCATTCCGAGATTCACAACAGATCTTCGGATCGCCACCTGTTGATAAGAGATTTATTTATTTCTTTCACTTACTATTTTTTTTATTATAAAACGATTAATAATTAACAATAGCAATTAATACTTTAGTACAATTTTTAAAAATCTGAATGATATTAGTGCGTAGGATATAGTTAACGTCAAAATGATGAATCAATTCTGTAGACTTTTAAGCACTCTTATTGTTGTTTAATAGTGGTTTAATTTAGTTATGATTGTTAAAAGGTATTATTATTAGCAATGAAGTGAAAAATTAATAATTATAAATGTTGTCATACGGTGTACGCTCGTTCGCTTTTAATCGCATCATTTTGTTTATTTACATTTTTGGGTGGCGTTTAGTTAGCATTAGATAGTTTTATATATAAATAAAGCTATTTCTATCACCACGAATCGGATTTGTAATAATAATTATTTATTAAAAATTATTAAAAACACAAGTGAATGAATAAACGATTGCGCATTTATTGAACTTATAATGAATTTATATGTGTTATCGTTTAAATTAAATTAGAATTAAATGCAGAAATATATGTGCGATTCTACGGACTTAGACAAACAACTGGGGTATTAAAAATAAAAAAAAAAAAATTTTTGAAAGCACACCTACGGGACAAGTTTTTCCCGGTTCCTTAGGTGTCCCTCAACATGGAAAAAATCGTGAACATG
>JAWWEP010014302.1:0-18957 GCA_035582995.1 Sycophila quercilanae | reverse complement strand
TTTAGCTGATAATAACAAAAAAAAACTGTTGATAACTTTTATAAACTATTATTACTAGTCCAAAATCCGACACTTATGAACAGTTATAAACTTTTTTTTTAAATTATAAAAAATTATACACCATTATTAATAATTATTTGATAAATGTTATTTTCGCCTGGAACCTAACGTCAAGACAACCAAAATACAAAGATATGATTGTTAATAGATAATATTGTATTTACAGAAACCTGCAGTAAATGTGATTTTGTTCTGCAACAGAGAAATGTTCCCGCATTATCGAAATATCGATTAACTGCTTGCTTTTGTTAACCTTCAAAAATAATTATGCTTTTGTGATGTGAACGAATTGAATGTTGAAGCTTGTAGTTTCAGCTCATATCGCTTTTTCAAACTGTCGAACCAAGGTTAATCAGTATGCGAATTCTAGTTACATGTACGCGATAGTAAGCGAAGAGGAAACTATATCTAGGCATACTTTTATCATAGAAACTTTTGTAATGTACATTAAAAACAGTGGCGCTTTTAAGGTCTCGAAAACGAAGGCGAACTGGATTGCGCCAATAAAATAATTTGATGAAAAAATTACTCGAGAAGAAGATATTACATCTAACAAAAAGAATTGAGCCTCTTTTATTCCAGAAATAATGGAACAAAAAGAGGCAGAGAATCTAAATGTATGACTGTACGATGAAGACAGTGAGTCACCGTAAAACAGGCAATCCGAGGATAGCCGGAGTTCTGGAGCGAATATTATCGAAGAAAGAGCTAATATTATTATCCGTGAAATATTACTATACTAGGGAATTAAGAGATTCACCTCTATTTAACCTTGCTTGTCCAAGGTCCAATTGAAATTTTTGTTTTTTTTTTTCTAAAAAATCAAAATCACTTCGAGATTTTCGAACAATCAATCGAAATCTCGAACTCTCAATTTAGATGAAAGATACATCAACCGAGAGCATAGATGTAAATAAGGCATGTATGAAAAATGTCGATAATAGATGTAAATAGATGTAAATAAGGTATGGATGAAAAATTGTTGTAAATAACGTATGGACGGATGTTAGAGATAAGAAATGAATTGTAAAACAGAAGATAATAGAAACAATGTTATTTTGTAACCCAAGTCCATTTCTGGGCCTTTTGGCTGAAATAAAGATTAATACATACATTAACCGAGAGCAAATGTAGGTATAGAAAAGTCAGTTGTTTTTGGGAGTACTATGAGTGCTGACTTGCTGAATATATTAAATAAGCTTTATAACTATTATATGTACAAAAATCGATATAGATATAAAACCTTAGATGTTAAACTTAGCTAACTAATAGGATAATTATATTGTCTTAGGTATAAAAATGAAAGCAGACAAAATTTTAAGCCCCATTGCTCCATAATTTTTGTCCTACAAGGTATAAGTAACAGTATACTAATTTCGTTCGGTTTTATTATTAAAAAACGTTTTAAATTTCCATAATTCATTTATTCCTCTTCTTGCAAAATAATATGAAAAGTTGAAACGAAAATCTGTAATGCTTTTTTATGCTAAAATTTTGTTTGTTTATTCCAAAGTTATCAATAATTAAAGATGAAGATTGAGAATGAACTTCATCTGGTGCGCGTCTTAATGAATCCTAATAAATTCATCATCGATCTTCGTCTTTAATTATCCATAACTTTGTTTATCCATAAATTCCAAAACAAATCAAATCACACCGATCGACTAACGATGCTACCGCTCATTAAAAATTGAGGTATGTTGTAATTGAAATTTGAGTTATAGCTATTGTTTTTATAAATTTTTATTTATGTTCGTCTCTTGCGAGTTGATAACTGAATTGTTGAAGTTGTTTATAAGAGACTCATTATACTTATCTTGATAAGGAATATTTCAGAAAAAATATCCTCATTAATTTTAAGCTTTATCTACTGTGAATGTCTGCATTAAAAGCAATAAATATTAAAGAAGCATGTACGGATAAAAAAAAATTTTAAAGTAAATTTATTAAGCTACATGTAAAAAATTGTAAGAGATGTCTACAAGATTATTAAAGTTAATTTAAAATGATAACATTTAATACGAACTCATTAATTTTCAATTACGTGCTCGAATTAAGCTTTAAAAATTTTTTAAATTCTTAACATTATTGTATTATTAAAAATAGTAAGATAATTCATCGACTCACGTTAATGTTTCCATATCTCCTTTTCCCATTGCCTGGAGCTCTTGCACTTTTTTTAACGTCAGGCACCCTTTGCGAACGGCATCTTCGTAAACTCCCTTATGGCTTTTGTATGTCGCGGGAATGTCATCTTTCAATTCGGGATCACTGAGAAAAAAATCCTCTGCAATGAGAAATAAAAATTTTATATATTTTCTAATAAACATTTTTAAATAAAAGTTACAAAACATTCTACAACACCATTGTACTCATTAACATCGATACAAACCTCCTAAAAAACTATTCAAAAATGAGTGATAAGAAATTTGAATTTAAAAAATTACAAAAGTATTTAAGTGAATTATATTAGTAAGCAGATGCATTTCTTTGTTTTTACATTTATACGAGACAAGTGTGATGATTCACAATTACGTCATTCGCCTGACCATTCATCATAAAAAAATGATTATAATTTTTTTTGTTTTACGCCACTATATTTATGCTAACATTTGGTGCTAATCAACGACAGAAGTTTACGATGTGGGGTTAAAATCGGGACGAAAATAATCTATATTACTCGAAAATGCATTTGCGGAGCGAAAGTAAATTTAGTGGGGAGAAAGTAAAATTAGCGGGATGAAAGAAAAATTAGCGGGACGAAAGTAAAATAAGCGAGGCGAAAGTAAAATCAAATTTTTTTTATTCTCTTAAAATTCTTCTTTTTCTTTTTTAATTTTTTTCGTGTTAAAATTTTATTTTTTAATTTTATTTTTTTCAAGTTTTAAAATATTTTTTATTTGTAATAAACTTATTTTTGATTCAATTAAAAAGTATAAGGGACAAAAAGTGGTCACAATCGAGTATGAAATAAAATACTATATGCAACACGGGACAAAAGCAGATTTTCTCCCTTGGGTGGTAATAACCCACCCGTAGGAAAAATCTACTTTTGTCCCTTGTTGCATAATGTACTTATAATGCACACCATGTAGAACACATGCCTCCGCGTCAAAGGTGATCCACGAAAAATTATTATATGATTTTTTGCAAAAATTCTTTATTCAAAATTACAATAATCAACTTTAATGTCTACAGAACCTGATTGGCAAAATTACAATAGTTTCTTGTAAACTTTACTATATAGTTTCTTTTAAAATTGACTATATGAATCTAAACAATTTTGTTTGAAGTCTTGTAAATTTTACAAAAAAAGAAAAAAAGAGAAATAGTAATTGTTCCAAATTAAATTTGACTATTGCAATTAACAGAGCTTTTTCCTCTGTGCACTGATAACATTTTAATGTCAATTGACCATTTAATGCGTTTATATTGAGAAACATTATTGCGAAATAGCGATTAAATGACTTGCTAGATGTAATGGAAAGATTTCATATCATTTGTTTAGCAGACAAATTTATGCAGACGAGAAAAATAGCACGACGAAAAAGCTACCTGACAAGAAACAAGTAACATAAGTTGAGATCGTCGTAAGGTCGAAAAAGAAGAATGAAGGACGTTACGATACACTATTTGCGGGAGATTCAATGCCATTTTCGAATAAGTGCAATTTCCACGCGCAAGAAAATAATTCGTTACTTTTACTTTTGTACTAAGTGTAAAAACATTTGTTAAAACTTACAAGCTAACAGATTTGCAGATGTGCACGCATAAGGGGAAAAAGGTTTCATGAAATATTTCTTTAAGTTGCTAAATTTATAAAAAAAAATAATTAAATAAAAAACTGACTATCACAGGAAAAAAAATGTAAAAATGCATTATTACATACAGTAAATTCTCTCTATTTTACAAAAAATTATCAAAGATAAAATAGAAAATTTACCATATTGTGCAATAAATATATTTTTAGAAATTGATTATTGTATAATAATTGCTATACTCATCTATTAAAAATGACAAAAAAAATGCTACAAATTACTTTATTGTATTGTACATTTTTAGGAAATACGTAATATATTTATAGTTATCATACACAGTATTATTAGTATTCCTTTACTTGATCTTTGCTATAGTAATTTTTTAATGACACTTTTCAATGGAAAATTTCTCGTGCTATGTTTTACACTTTCTGGGTAAGGCATTCATCGACCTACGACCTCAGGGAGAGAGGCAAAAACTTAGATCGACGATGCGAACAAGCGTTATTTCCCCATCTTCGGGAATGTGTATGCATTTGTATAATTTCGTGCATCGTATCAACTCGCTCGATGAGAAATCTTCCGAAGGTGACGTTTTTAGTACTATATCGCGTGTATTGTTATATAAAAGCTTCCTCTTCACCAAACCCCGACCGATTCTTAAATATTAAATCCAAATCCGATTATTTAAAATAAACTCGTAAAATGAAATTAACCCGAAAATTATGGATTAAATTCTATTAATGTGTACTAAATTTATTAATCTATGTACTTTGTCTTGAATTTACATCATTTCCAGATTCGAATCGATTTCGTTTTTTATTCCTCTTTTACTGCAGAGTTCTGACGCCAACTGAACCTGCACCATATATTCACTCATCTTTTTATTTTGTATTTATTTCCTTTTTACTTTTTATTTATTTATTTATTTTTAAAATAATTAAAACCTTTTTTCTATTAAATTAAATGTGATTTCGCGTAGCATAAATGGGTGATTCTCCGAGAAAGTGTATATTTTTCGTGTGAACTCCATGTTAGCCAAAGCTTCTCCTTCGTTGGATAATTGTAATAACTCGCAATTTGTAATTCTATTACCATTTTCAAGTAAATTAAATTTTATTTATATAAAAAAATTTCATTTTATAAACAATAAACAAGTCTTAATTTTACGAAAAATCCACGAAGTTTACACAAGAAAATGTACACTTTCTCGGGGAATCACCGGCCAAATATATCATTCAAAGAAAATGTAAGTAATTTAGCATCGATCATTTTAACTTGTAATTAAAGCACCTATGGAGGATCGATAAAAATGTATTTTTAAATAATTTTACGCTAATGCGAAGGTTAATTGCGACTCGAAATAGTTAAAGATACGATCGCTGTCGAAATAAATTAAATAAAAAAAAAAAAAAAAAAATTCCGCCGCCTAATTGTGATTAGCCCATTAACGTACAATAACATACAATGCCATTGCACTTCTGCAGCAAAGTAAAAGTGCCCTTAATAACGATAGTAAATGCACCCAAGCTATCATCGTGACTCTCGATAAGCCCTTCCTTTTCCGTATGATTTAAGTGTAAAAAAAAAATAATAAAAGTGTGTATACATTATACACAAAGAATAAGGATAACCGCCAAACGAGTCTACAGGGTATGTATACGAGTGAAAGTTGCAGCAAGCAACAGAAGCTGGTCGCGGAGTAGAATGAGGTATAAAGTGAAAGCGGCGCGGGCAATTCGAAAGGACAGGCATAATATGCACCTCGTTCCCGGCGCTGCGTCGTTTTCTCCGGACTGCCGTCCAGCAGGTGCGTCAGCTCGAGCGGGTCGATGGTACAGCGCTGACGCTCCCGACATAGATCCTCGTTCATTTTCTCCGACGAGATTTTCCAGGCGATCTCCGTGGTCGCCGCCATCCTGCTCTCGCTCTCTCTCTCTCTCTCTCTCTCTCTCTCACTCTCGCCTCGACGCGTCCCACGAGCCTCTGCACCTCGACACGACGACGACTGCGTAGTGACTGTCCCGAGCGCAGTGGCGCTCCACCGCGAACTGCCGCTCGGAGGAGAGGAGGGACTCTGCGATTGCACGCCGCGTATATACACTTTAACTCAATCCGACAAACGGGCCGACCTTGTTGTCGTGCGCTTATCAAACTTTACTCTTCGGATATAAGTACTCAATGTGTTTTCCAATCTGCAGCCTGCAATCACTGCGATGCGATAAAGATTGCTTCGATGTGGGACGCCGACTCTTGATTCTTTTTCTCTATGTCCATTTGTATCTTGTACTCTGTACTGCGGATATTGTGTACACATAAGTAGATTTTAATCGAACGTATTTTGTAGTATATGTGTGTATGTACACATTTAGTCGTTCTTTTTTATACGCTTCTTTGTAAAAGGATCGACACTGTTTAAAGACACCTGCGCAATGTTTTTATGCTGTTATTGTAGTTATACTTGTACATCGTAGTAGGGCATTATTAGAAGAAATTTTTTTATTTATCTGCATGCGAAACTGACGGATGTAGCTTGAGTGCAGTGCGCATGCGCAGCGGCGACATGTGTGTATACACATGTAGGATCAGCTGAGTTCATCTGCGCAAGTATTCCGTACTGTTTGTATAGGACTGGCGCCGTTGGTCAAAATAATAATATTTTTATGCCAGGGAATGGATTTTTCGATACTTAAATACAAAAATGTTATTTTATCAATTTGTACGAGGGTGCAAATAGAAAAATTAATTTGTTTGAATAGTACTAATTATAAAGAAGCTATTGGCATTGTCGCCAAGAAAACCTTGAAAAAGGTAATTTGTTTATATTTTTCAAGGTTTTCTCGATAATATACTGTTATAATAACTTGAAACTTTGTAAAATGATAGATAATTACATAACAGATGGTAACTAACTCCTGTTTTTTCGTAATTTTCTTTTTATTAACTATTATAAGTAAATTAGTTGTATTTTCGTCTGCTATTTTGTGGCGTGAAATTTGAATTAATTGGCTTTCAGACCCCGTTAAATAAAAATAAAATATTTTCGTGCTAGGGTTAGCGTTTTTCGGCATTTTATTATTTTGTTATTTTTCTCACTTTTTACACGAGGGTGCAAAATTCCAAAAATGTTTTATTTGAAAAGTACAATTAAAGATCTATCAAATTGAGTGTCTTTCGTAATTAATATCGTATAATTTTCTGTCAGGGTATACTAGGTGCTGTCAACGAATTCTTTGGTGCTGTGCAGTCGCCGCGCTATGGAACACCAGCACCAGCTTTGGAACGGCTGATTTTGTATTTTGGCGCAAACGGCCAGTGCGATGGTTTACGACGAAAGTTGTCAAATTTATCGAATTAATAATAAACTCTGCAGTTTTTCTAATGACGGCAGATTTTTAGCTTTGGCCAACCAATGCAATTTAATAATAAAAAATACGGGTACTTTTGATAATTACTTGACTTTTGAATTTTTAGATACTATCGAGGTTAGTTTTTCAGAATTTAAAATAATTTTTTTTGTATGCCCAATATTTCCACATTGTTTAATTTGTTGTACTGCATGTACGTGTTTTAGAATTTTGAATGGTCACCGGACAGTGAATATATATTATGTTATAGTATAAAACAAGCTATTGTGCAGATATTTTCTATATGTTATCCAGATTGGAAATTTAAATTGACCGAAGGAAGTTTTGGTCTGGATAGCGTGATGTGGACTCCAGACAGCAAACACATTGTAAACATTGCAGATTTGAAAGTAACTTTTTTAAAATCATCATTATTATTACTTTTTATAAAAATATTAACGTAATTTTAATACAACAGGTAGAATTATCAATATGGTCTTTGATTGATCATAGCGTTATTTATATTCAAAACTTAAAATCAAGTGCTACCAAAGGAGTAAAATTTAGCCCTAATGGCAAACGATTAGCTGTTATTGTTACCGACAATGGACAGGACAATGTCGATATTTATAAGACTGAAGATTGGAAATTATCTAGGGTAAACATTTTTTAAAGCTAATTAAAATTTTTTTTTAATGAACTGCGATAAATTATTTATAAAAAATATTAAAATCTTACAAGGGTATAAAGAATTATACTGTTTTATGATAAGTGTAACATTTAGTCTAACACTATATCATATATTTTTACCATACTGTCCAATCCACAACTAGCCAGTTGCAGAAGATTGTTTTTTTGTTGCTTATGTTTCGGACGAAATGCAAGTCTTTTTACAGTCAAGTGATGTGCGTTTGAAGAATTTAAAAATGTGATTGTGTCCCAAACGTATTCGTGATTATCTGTTTGATGAATTTTTCTAATATCGATACATCCACTTTCGTAACCTATAGCTACAATGTATAAAAATTTATCTTGTGTATCAAATGGTGCAAAAGCTATTGCTGTTATAGAAGTATCACTTTTATATAAATCAGTAACTGGAGTAACTGCTTCAGCATTAGCTTCGATATTTGCTACACTCCAAATTCCCACTTTGCCATCTCTAGAACCAGTTGCAAAGTATTTTGCGTCATTAGTCCATGCACAGCACCAAATAATTCGTGTGTGTAAGCTGTCTTTTTTGGAACTAGATACTAACAATTCATAGTTTTCGTTTTTCAGTATAAAAAGAGACCATCTTCTATCTCTTGACACAGAAAGAAGATATTTGTCATCAGGAGAAAATGCTAATTGTGTTACGGTCAATTTGTGAGAAAGTAATTTTTGTGTTTGAGACCAAGTTTTTGTATTCCATAAAATTATAGCTGCATGTTCAGAAGACGTAGATTTTGATGCTGTTGCAAGTAATGTTCCATTGTGTCTTGCTGCCATTGAAAAAATTTCATAGCCATGTCCATATAATTTTTGTAACTCTGGCCAAAGAGTATGTCTAAGTAATTCTTCTTCTACAGGGGGCACATTATAGTTTATATCTTTTGTTACAATTTGCTCTTGTTCACTGTTGAGATCGTCTTCTAAAGTAGCTTTATTAGTTAGTCCAAGAGCAGGAACAGATGCTTGTTCAGCCATTGCACTGCTATCAAAATCGTCAACATCATTTGATATTTTTTCCAAATATTTCTTAAAAGTTAATGGAGCCGTGAAAATACGAATAACCTTTTCTTCTGCACCAGAAGCAAATATATAAGGTTTGAGAATAGCTAAACATGACATATCATAACCATGTATTTGAGGTCTACCTATTTCATGCCAAGATTCTCCAGTTTTGGTAGACCATGGGGCATGAACCCGTGTGGTCTGATCAGTACTTGCAGAAAGTAAAAACCTAATTAAGGATAAAGGAAATTAGTTTTTTCAACTTAAGTAGTTTTAAAATCATAAAATAGTTAAAATGATGTTTACCTTCCTTTTGGATCCCAAGAAAGATCAGTTACCCCATCGTAGTGACCACTAGGTCCTGCTCTTGGTTCCCAATTTTTTGTTGTTTCATTGAATTCCCACATATGGAAAGATCCATGATATCCATGGGTAAAAATACTCTTTCCGTTAGGAGCAAACTTACATCCATAAAAACCAAGGGAATTTCCACCAACTTCTCCAACCCGAACAGCCTCAGACCAAATACTAGCACTACTGCTTGGTTTCCAAATAATTGCTGTTTTATCTAAAGAACATGAAAGTAGCATCATAGGTTGAATCTGTTTACCATCTTTTTCAATTAAAGGATGCCAATTAACTTCATAAATCCATGCATCATGACCACTAAGTATACTTTCCAAAATTATTTTGTATTCTTGATCATGTATGAAAAAATTTTGCTTTTTAGGCTTTATTTCTTCACTATCAGATTCTTCTTCTTTCTTATCGCTTACACAACATGAAATTTTCCATAGACGTATTGTATTATCCTGGGAACCACTAGCTATAAGTAGGTTTTGTGAATCCATCAAGAGGTAATCCATACTTGTTACCCAATCTTCATGACCTACTAAAACTTGTACTTTCATGAAATCTCCAATTTTTCTAAAACAAAAAACATTGTAATTAATAAATTGCAATTGCATTATATATAAAATATCAATTTTTATAATTGATAACTAGATTTTAAATAAAATTATTAAGTTTTTGAATCGGTTGTGACTTACTTTTGATTTGAATCATCATGATTTGTGTTCAGTGATGAATATAATAATATTGAAGAGTCTTCTAAGGCAAGTAGCAATAAAGGATTTGGCGAACCATCAGATTTATTTGGCAATAGAGCCAATCGTGCTCCAATTGGCAATTTTTTAGAAAAATTTAGTATCTGGGTAGGTTCAATTTCTTGGTCACCAACTCTCAACCAAAATCTAAAGTCTCCATTTATTGATCCAGTACAAATAAGCAAATCAGATTTACTTGAAGTAAAATAAATGGCATCACAGATGTTCGTAGGTTCATTAACTCTCAGGATATCACTGGCTTTGTATAAATTTTTTTCCACATCAATGAGATTCCATATGACAGCAGTGCCATCAGAAGAAGCCGATATAAATTCTGTCTCTAATTTTGGATAAGTTGGTTTAATCCACCTTACAACATTCACCCGATCAGTATGTACATGCAGCGTAGATAACATCGATCCAAATTTCTTTGCTGTTGGATTGTATATTGCCACAGCATGATTGGCAGCATAACACACTAAATTATTTCGACCCCAGTCAGCGGTGTGCGGTAATCGATTGCAAGCACAACTGATGTAACTTGTCTTTACCATTTTTGGTAAATTTGTTAAACGCCTGTAAAGGAATATTTAACCTCTAAGCCGCTGTAACAATGAATACATACGCGGGCAGCTTATTGAATAAGTCTTATTTGAGTTATACACTCGAATTATATGAATGTTCTTCTATTCTAAGGTGATTCATTTTTGTCGTTTCTATATATTTAATAATAAACGACAGATCTTTTTTTAAAATATAAAATAAATTGAATTGCAGAGCCTCGTAGAGCTCGCAACTGAACAATGAAACATTAACATATAAAGATGTAATTTCGTGATTTCGTGACACTTGCAGAATACAGATTATGCTATACTTTTTGACGTCAGTGTGTACCAAACGAAAGCGCGCGAAATTTGAAATTCCAAATATTTTGTATTGCCCTTTTGACTTAAAAATCTCATAGGGAAGGGAGCTAAAGTAAAAGTGCTATCTAATAACACTTTTCATGTTATTTAAAAAAAAAAGTAAAGTTTAATAATTTACTGTTACGGCATTTTAATAGGCAAAAAAGTAATTCAAACGCTATTTGTAAAAACTAACATAAAAAATAATTTGATCCTAATGAGCCAATTAGCACTTAGGGCTTTTTGTGAACGATTATTTTTAAAAGTTATTACCAAAAATTAAAACCTAAATAACGACCGACGAAATTTGCTTCCTAAATTTTTTCTTACGGGGATTTATTATTACACCTTTAAAAAGACGATATAATCAGTACAATTTAACATTAATACTACTTAAAAATATAAAAAATGTATATTTTCTAAAATGAGCCTAGAAATAAATCTCTAAAGCCATTTTATTTTAATTAATGTTACTTTAAAAATTCTTGTTACACCATACAGCCCCAACGAATGCACAGATTATGGTGGGACTGGGTTTATATATATGATTGGTAATTAATTTCATTTAAGCCGGAAGAGTTGTAGAAATAAAAATGTAGAAATTAGGTGATTATCTAAACATCTGAAAAAGTGTATAATCTTCTTAAATTTGCCTAGATTTCTTAATTATCATGAGTTTAAACTATTTTAGTACTTTTTGAAATGCTTACACATGTAGTTCTAGCTTCTACAACTATAGAGCCCTAAAAACCAATATAACTACCTTATTAATATATAAAAAAAAATGTTGAATTTCGAATTCATAATTAGGCTAACGTACGGACTAACACTCAGATTGGCTTTTATTTCCTGCGCAGAAATTAATTTGCGAAGGGTTGTCTAGCATAGATGGAGTATGTTGGTCCCCTAACAGTGAAATAATGAGCATATGGTGCGCCGTCAATGGTTTAGCCAAAATGATTATTTATTCAACAGTAACCGAGAGTTACGAGGCAATTTTTCATCCAGACGATAATAAAAACCACGATATAAGAGAAAACTCATTAAACAATGAATTTAATGAAAAAATTCAGGGTTTGGAAATAGTCAAGTGGATGCCCAGTGGACAATTTCTGGCAATATCAGGTCATAACGAAACGGTATGTATGTATTATTATACAACTATAACTAAACATTTAATTCAATTTGTGAAACGTATTTTTAACAATAGCTTGATTCCTTTGTTTATTATTAAAGTTTTCAACTTTTTACGATATATAAAATATGATATAACATTCTTTCAACAAATAATAAAATGCAATTGGAAAAAAAATTAAGATAGCAGCTATTAATAATAAAAAAATGATGGATATGATGATCTATACCTATTGTAAATGTTAAAAAAATTGTTTCAGATCGTTTTATTGAATTGTCTTACATGGAAGCCGCTCTTACAATTGCGATTAGAGCCAGTTGTTAAGACTGGAGATTATTTGATTAGAGTATTTAAGGAGTGCGTAATAAAAGAAAATAGAGATAGTAATAAAGCAGGTGAAAAAAATAGCACAAATGAACGGCATATCTGTAAGTTTAAATGAAAGAATAAGTACTACCCTAACAGCACTTACATGCATATAGTAACTTATTTAACCAATTTAACAAATCTTTGTAGAAGATGTAAAATATTATCTTTGATCGTTCACTGATTCCACTGTTTCATATGGATTTTTATGTAGGAATCCACGTGGACTAATGTAATAAGAACTTCAGCTGGAAATTACTTGTGAAAATTCACATTAAAATTCAGTTGTTATTTGAGACGACTAATTTCACTTTAATTCTCATGTGAAAATCTATAAGGAAGTTTTTAACTGGGGTGATTCATCCGACAATTAGATTCCGTGCTCGGAAAATCGGGCGAAAGTAGCATATATTTCCCGAAAATGCATTTGCGAGGCGAAAGTAAAATTGCGGGTCGAAAGTAAAATTAGCGGGTCGAAAGTAAAATTGGCGAGACGAAAGTAAAGTTAGCGGGGCGAAAATAAATTTAGCGGGGCGAAAGTAAAATTTGCGGGTTGAAAATAAAATTAACATTGTAAATAGTACTGTTTTTAATAAGTAGATTCTACTGTTTCGAAAAAGGAATTTCTACTGTTTCTAGTAAGTAGATTATCCTTTTTCTGAAAAGGATCAGTTTCACATTTTGTATATATTATTACTACACTGAAAGAACTTTCCTCGTAAAAATTGCGTGAAAAAACTTAATCATGGGACGGTCTGAAATACTGAAAATTTTTACGGGAAAATTATTACAATTATATTTATAATTATAATCCTTATAACACTATGCATTTACAACTTTATTTTAAATAAAAATAAAATAATCTGCAATTTAAAAAAGAGATTCTACAGTTTTTTTAAGAAGTTTTAACTTACAAAATAAACTGTTATTTCTACTTATATACAGATAAGTTAATTTAACTGATTTTGTTATTTAACCTTTTTCATCATTAAACAGATTTAACTTTCGAAAAACAGTAGAACCGATTTATCTTTTCTTTCCGTTAATCAATGTCTAAGATGTCTAAAAAATTTTAGTGGAAGAAGTGGGTGGCCGACCTGTAAATATTCCTATTGTAAAGAAAGAAACGATTGGAGGAGGTTCATCGACCGTGACATTAAATATGGTAGATATTCTGGAGTTTAGTAAGTGCGGACAGTATTTAGCTATAAGACATCAAATTTATCCAGGAACTTTGTGGATATGGGATATTAGAA
Organism: Sycophila quercilanae; assembly: GCA_035582995.1. NCBI lineage: Eukaryota > Metazoa > Arthropoda > Insecta > Hymenoptera > Eurytomidae > Sycophila > Sycophila quercilanae. Next base: position 5,308 of record JAWWEP010014302.1, on the reverse strand, counting down.
CAAACGGCATAGACATTTTAATATTACAAAACGCAGTATCAGGTAAGTTTAAATAAGATTGAGTATCTCCGCGTCTTCTCAACGACACTTACGTATATTATATTATAAAATTTTAGCAATTCAATGGAGTCCTTCCTTGCCGCGCCTGTTAATATTCACAGAGAGTATTTACATGTTCGAATGGAATCCGAAGGAAATATCTTGTTTAAATACACCACGAAAGATGACGGCACTCGATGCCCGCTGGCATTCCTCGAGCAATCTCGCTGCGTTATGCGGCTACAACCGTGCTATTATTTATCGATTCCACAACTAATTACAGACATTTTGTACTTAATAATATTATAAATCAGTATTGCCTTTAATGACACTTATATATATACTTTTATTACATTTAAAATCTATTTTTGCGCAAATAAACTTATTTTGTAATGGAATTTTCATGAATAAATTAAACTCTTAAAACCCAGATTTTCCTAGATAACTAAACAAATTATTTAATTACAATCTCTGCATTTTGAATATGCGACATAAAATCAATAGAGATAATGCTACAAAGATTTTTTCGCAGACTATAAGGATAAACATTATGTATTTTTTATTACAAACTAGATCAGGCGCGCGCTTCGCGCGCGGAGATTCGGTTTAGAGGTTATCGCATAAACAATAATATAAATAATAAATAAATAATAAAAGACAACTATCGTTTGACCAATCACAACGCGAGAAATACTGACTACAATGAAAAGCCCATGCATTTTTTATAAAGGGATTTGTATTGATGTGTACAATGAGAGGAATATGAACCTATATATTGGCTTTACAAGAAATAAAATAAAAAAAATGTTTATTTTTATTTCGTTTTTCAGTGTCAGTGTATCAAACAAAACATTATCATACAGTTAAGTGCACTATAATTTTGAAAATTTTTAAAATGAGCTTTCCGTGCAATAAAAAAATCGTACCTAGTCAAAAGTATAACGGCTCTTCGCGCTTATATAGTATAAGTTCCATAATAGGCTCAGGTACACCCGAGTCCCATTGATTCGCTTGGAACATTTTCAAAATTTTGAAAAAATGGCTACGATAACCTCGAAAATGTGAAAGAAAAGATAAAGTAAAGACAAAATCATAGCCGTTTTTTCAAAATTTTGAAAATGTTCCAAGCGAATCAATGGGACTCGGGGTGTACACTTGACCGAAATAAATTTGCGCGGAACGTTTTCAAATTTTTCAAAAAATGGTTTTTGCCTTCACTTTGTCTTTACTTTATTTTTTTCGTATTATTTTGAGGTTATCGACGAAATATGTAGCCATTTTTTAAATATTTTGAAAACGTTCCTCGCGAATTTATTTCGGTCAAGTGTACTTTATTTCAATTTTATTATTTTGAAAATAAACTTTCGTTGCTTTATCCCGAACTCTTTATCGTCCTGATGACTCATATCCTCTCTTCGCAGAAGTACAAAAGAAAGTAAATTTAAGTTAACAATTATTCAGTCTATATTATTTACCCTATTGAAAATAAATACGTAATTTCGATACGTAATAAAACTACGTAATAAAAGTAGGTAATTTGGGATGTAACAGAGTGTTCGTATTAGTATAGTATTTTTGTTACATATTTTTTATATTCATTTATTTTTATGTAAATTAAAAAAAAAATTAGGTCATAGCCTGAAATCGCGCCCATTGTAGGGACTATCATGTGAATGATAACACCTAAATTGGGGGATTGAGCTTAAAGATGATTATTTTTTCCATATTAGAAATAGGATCACGTAACAAAGTCACGTACAAAAATTATGTGACAAAATTACATGATAAAATTACCTAATTTATTATGTAATATTTTAGTCAATTTTGTGACTTATTTTTGTTACGTATTTTTGTTACATAATTTTGTTATGTCATCCTATTTCTAATATGGATAAAATAATCATTTTCCAGCTCAATCCCCCAATTTATATGTTACCATTCACATGATAGTCCCCTATAATGGGCACGATTTCAGGCTATGAACTAATTTTTATTTAAATTACATAAAAAGTAAATGAAGATGCAAAAAATTACGTAAAAAATACATACCAAAAATACTATACTAATTCGAACACTTTGTTACGTACAAAATTACCTATACCTTTTCTTACGTAGTTTTATTGCGTGTCAAAATTACGTATTTCACAAATTTCCGTATTTATTTTCAATAGGGTACTTATTCGAAAGTTAATGTACTGTACATACAAATCACACACACGATTACCTACAACATGGCTTATATTATTTTGCATGTTTGCGTCGTTACAGAAAATTACATTAATTTTAGTATAGTATCGCATTAAAAAGTGTTCATTCGATCGTCATACCGCGGTTTATTCTTCACCGCTATTTAATAGATCACTTGCACCATCATTTTCGCCGGAAGGCGTCGATTGATCGCTACCCAACAAATTTTCTGCTGAAGCTCGTGTTCGCATTTTTGACATGTTTATATCTTCTCTTTTATTTTCCTCCTTCAGTAACAACAAAAAATGCCATTAATTATTTTACATAATTTAGTGCTTATAAATATCTAATAAAAAAATGCGAATTAATATTGGTATTATAAAAAGTCAATAAAATATTATAAACTAACGGATGACTGTAAAAATAAGCAAAGGATAAAAAACTTAACTTTTACTACAAAATGTCAATGACTACTTGAGAAAAGAGTAAAGCCATGTAATTATTAAAATGTCTTCTTTTTACTTTTAAATTTGATCTAATAAATGTTCAAAATTTATTATTTTTATGTAAAAAAAATATTAATGTTGCATTCAAACGATTTGCTTAATTAGTTTTTTTTTATTTAATTCCCAAAAATCACCTTTTTTAGGCGATCACACTGAAATAATCATTCTTACCTCTTCACTGCAGTGTCTTATAAGAAAATAGACTCCCAAGATAACTAACACAGTTACAATGAAAAAAACAATTATCGTTATCCAAGCGGTAGATAAATTCTTTTCTGAAAGAAATTTTTTAATTATAAATAAATGAATTCATATGTGGTCTTTACGTGAAATTGAATCTCCAAACAGTATCATAACTTTGCACGGATTCAATGTGGATTTTCATATACTATATACAAACCGCTGCCAATTTATTGGCACGTGGCTTCCTCAAATAAAATTTATTGTAGTAATTATTCATTAAATTATGAAAAAAAATTAATTATTCATACAAAAAATGGATAAATAAAACGTATAAATATTTCAAAAACAAATTAATTTTAATTAGTAGTGAATAAACGAAAAAATTTTTTTACATCGACTTACACTCTATATAAAAAAAAATGTTTAGAATAATACAAAAACGCATAGAAAACTTTTTAAACAATATGTGCGTCGAAAATTGGAGAAAAAATAAAGAGACCAAAAGGCTTATAAGCCTTTTGCAGAACGTGAAAGTTCCAACTGGTCTTTAAATCTAGTGAATTTAAAAGAAAAATCTTACTTACATTTCTGGAACTTGTTAAATCTATAACAGAATACTAACAAATTACAAGTCCATTCATTCGCTTTTACTACCGTTATCGGGCAAACTAACAAATCAGTTTGGAATTTCATATGAAATAAACTACGTTGCATTCATACGCGGCGTTTTCATTCCGATTTCAGTTTAATTTCCATGTTGATCTAACGAGAATTCCACGTAGGTTCCACACTAAATCAATGATTATAATCCATATGGATTTCAACATTGATCCAATACAATGATTTTTAATAAGGATTGATCATATCGTCGCTCCTTACGAAAAAAAGCACGGCTCATTTTACCGGCGAAAAAAAGCACATTTCACGCTCCTCACGAAAAAGAACACATTTCAAAAATTTGCAACGAAAAAAAGCACGTTTCACAGATTCCGACAAAGAAAATCACATTTCAAAAATTACCCGCGAAGAAAAACACTTTCCGCCGAATTCCCGCAAAAAAAGCATATTTCATCAGATTCCCGCGAAAAACAACATAATTCCGCTAGATTTTTTAATTTATTCAGATTCTCATGGTTAAAAGCAGCTTTAAATACGTCTGAAATTTTTTAAATCTATACTAATTATAAAATAAAAATAAAATAAATTAAGGTTTGAGATGTGCTTTTCCACGGCGCAGAATTTCGAATTATACTTTTCGCCGCAAAATACTCAAATGCATGTGCTTTTTTTCGTGGGACATGTCTCGAAAAATGCTTTTCTTCGTGAAAGATTTGAATTGTGTTGATTTTCGTTGGAAAAAAAACGAAATGTGCTTTTTTTCGTCGATAAAAAAATGAAACGTGCTTTTCTTAAGGAGCGATGATATTGCAATTGATAACATACCTACTACTAGAAAGGTTGAGGAGGCTTCTGCTTTTCCAAAGGGATTCGTACCGACGCATCTGTACTTCCCACTGCCTTTGGCGTTTACCAAAAGCAAAAATAAATCGTTTCCAGCTTGTAGGTGTCCGTAACCCAATTCTTCTTCTAGTTTCACCGTTGACGTATTGAGAAGGACATCATCCTGGAAATGTATATAGTAACTGGAAAATCTGTAGCTGAGATTAATGCACTGAGAGAAATATTTTTGTAAAAATTTTAAATCGTCTAGTAAAAATTACTAAACTGTTTAAGAAAGTAATCACAGACCGAAATTTTAAAAGAAATTACTATAAACTTTTCAATAAACTTGCCATAAATACAGTAAAAGTTACAATACTATCTGGAAACATTCACAATATTTTTAGCAAGTTTTACTAAAAAGTTTAGTAATTTCTCTCGCGATGTCAGTTTGTGACTACTTTCCCAAATGGTTCAGTAATTTTTACTAAACGACTTGTAATTTTACTAAAACATTTCTGTCGCGGAGATCATTCTGGTTCCCCCGGTATTTTTTTTTATTTTTTTTTTTTATTTTATCCATTATATGTATCCGTTATCCGAATCTTGCGGATCTATAAGATTCGTATATTTGAAGCTCAAATTTATTTGATTTGGTTTCCTTAAAAAGGCATCCATCACAATGAGGTTTAAAGATCCGAATCTGACATCTGCATCTAAGATCCGAAAAATCCGGATATTTTAAAGTACTCGTATTTGGATCTTTCGTAACCGAGATTCGGTTTTATCCTGATTTTGGGTATCCGAGTTTTCGGGTTCCTCCGAAAATTGAAATTCTTTTGGCTAATTATTAATAAAGATATCACTTGCCAGTAGTATCAGAGATGTAGAGAGATTGCCAGTGGCGTTTTTTTCGCAGCCCAGAGGCCACCAGAGGCGCCACTATCGAAATA
>JAWWEP010014291.1:0-18958 GCA_035582995.1 Sycophila quercilanae | reverse complement strand
AATTAACAGCTTTTTTTTGGTTGGAAGTATTTAACAGCGCGATCGTTGATCCAACTAAATTTTTTTCTCGGTGTAGTCATTTTAAACTTATTTACTGTAATACCATAAGTTTTGACTGCGATATCACCAATGTGCAATATAACGTTAAAATGACTATTAAAAATTTGTTAAAACTTGTGAAATTTCTAGACGGTCTTTTACTTTTTATACGTTATTTTATATACAGCCGTAACCTACATTACGTAATAATGAAAATTTCGCGTAAATTTTACACAGGGACCCTCGCCTTCCAAATAAAACAAAATGGCTTTAAAAAATATTCACCTATCCATAATAATAAATGACTCACACTGACAATGAGAAAAAAGTTCAGTAATCACAAGTAACCATTGCTTGTTTTAACTAATATTCAATCAAAATTTATTTGTTGACAACCAAATATTAGCTTAAGCAATAGTTGTGATTACTGACCTTTTTTTTCAGTGCACGTTAAAAATTAAAATAATCCTTAAAATTAAACTCACGCCTATGACCTCTATTAGTTGGCACTAAAAATTAATCGAAAATCTCTCATAGATTATACATACGGATCCTCGAGTTCGAATTAAAAAAAAAATAAAGAAAAATTGCTTTAAAATAAAAAAAAAAAAAAAAATTCAACAAATCCACCGCCTCGCGTCAGTCATCTAAGAGGAATCTTCTCGGTGCACCGATGGCAAAATAAAAGGAAAAAGGGGAGCCGAGCGTGTTGGCTGCTTCGCTCGCGTTCGCCGGCTGCGGCGGGCGGCTCTCCCCCGACCGCCGCTCTCGGCATCTACTTTTCTTTCCTTTTTAAATGGACCTGCCGGGCGAGATGCGCGCGCGAGCTCCCGGCTACCGTGCGCTGTTTACGCGCGCAATTCCAGCTCACGTACGCAAGACATACGCGCCGGAGGAAATCGCGCGCACCTGCGTCTCGTATTTTATTTTTACCCGCGGCGAGAGAAGTCGCGCCGCGAAGTCTACCCGAATTTTTGGGGTAGGTCAGAAAAATATTCTATACAGGGAGAAAAATTGTAGCAGTCATTAAATAATAAGTCAATGTTTATAAGTTGTTTAATGTTGCCTTAAATGTTTATGTAAAGGGCAGGTATAATTGTCATTTAATGAATAAATATAGATACCATTTAGATTATATAACCAGTTCTCTGTCAAAGATTTTTTAGGCTTTTAATTTTCCTCTATAATTTTTTCTAGATAGACACCTTCAAAGTATTAATTTTTATGAATTATCCTTGACAGCTCATACCTGTACTAGTAGTGCTCCTTAAAAAATTAAAAAGCGGTACGGGCCCTCGTTTTTTTTTTTTATCAATGTAAATTTTATTTTACTTTTTATTCAACAATTTTTATTAAAGTTTAATAAAAGCGTGGAGAAAAATCCTTTAATAAATTTTACAATGGCACATATAGTAATTTTGTCATCGACTGCCAATCTGATAAATTTTACTATATTATACTATTGTAATTTTTCGTATGAGATTTATAACTTTTCCACTTTAAAAAATCTGTTCAATACTAAATATTAAAGTAATATTTAAAAATTGTACGGGCACAAAAGCAAAATTATTTTTGTACTTGTAAGGAAATGGTTCCAAACTGAAGATAATTTTTGTGCTCTAATTATTATCTACATGAAGATAAAAGAACATAAAGAAAAGCGTAAAAATAAAAAAATTGTTTGCATAATCTTCTATATCGAAAGACACAAGGCACAAAATTTTTAACCGTGTTCTATAAGAAACCTATGAATTTTTCTAAGCTATACTAAAAGATTCTCCAAAAATTTCATGCAAAAATACCAATGTAGACAGTCTCTAAAAATAATTACAATTGATCCCTTATAAAATTTATTAACTAATTTCCGTCTACGAGAGAAAAAAAAGCGGCCTGCACCTGAGCCCAGTCGGCGTATAGCGAGAAAAATCAGAGTTTTCCATCGTTCCCAACCTACGGAGGCACGCAAACGCGGGACAAAAGCTCGGGGTGGCCATATTCACTTGTACATTCCAGCGGGGCAAATTCCATCGATTCATCAAAGGAACAGACGAGAGCGAGCCCGGGAAAAAGTACAGACGGCGCGCGGGCGCTCGCCTTTCTCGGGGCGCGCCTCCTCCGTTCATTATACGGCCGGCCGCGTGTGTAAGCACCTTAACTTCTTTCCGCGTGCCGGTGGGAAAATTTACGCGGACTCTCCCACGCTCGGTGGCTGCGGCGCACGACCGAGCCGTGCCTTCTTTGTTGAAGCTCGTAAGCTCGTGGCCTTTTGGCCGCACTGCGGAATGCGACCTGCGAGCCCTCGCCCGTTTCCCTCGATTGCCCGTATTTTACACCCGAACGTGTGCGTAAAAAATCAGAGTTGTGAGAGTTTTTCACGCTGAACGCGCTGCAATCAATTTTGCCTTACGCGGAGCGCTGTGTGTATGGCCTCTAAATGTCGTCCGGTGAAAAATTCGATGATTTCAAAAGAGTTGTGGGTTTATCGTTTGTAAGGCAGTTGATGAATTTTCGTTTATTCAGGCCATTCAATTTCATTAGTTAACGACAGACCAGATGATTATAGTTCATTTAAGAGGTCTTTCGTGGTTACGTACTAAGTTTTATTTAGTTTACTTTTATTTATAGACTTTGTATTTTCTTAATTTATACTATTTTGTATTTTAACGGATACTAAGCCCGATTATAATATAGTTTAAATAAATAGATAAATGTAAATAAATTAGTGGTGGTACGATTCGGATAAAAATTAGTCGAATAATAAATTCTTTTATCCGGAAGGTATTCGTAATTCGAATATTGATTATTCGAATCTTTTATTCAATTATTCAAATAATCATCATATATAAAAATATTTTTTTTTTTTAATTTTTTAAAATGATTCGTTTGTAGAATCAATAAAGTCGTTTAATCCTTGAAAACTACTTAATTTGTACGTGTACCTGATCTGCAAATAGAGAAAATCTACTACTTTTTTCCAAGTGGGCTCTTTTATCTCATGTGTACAACAAAGATACGCGAATCGAGTGTATATCGTACGACTTGATTTCAGTTTGAACAGCAGTCGGAATTCAGAGGACAAATATTTAAAGAAACGATAATGCTGTACATCGCTTGATTAGTCGAAAAACATTTTTAAGTATAAGTTTGCGTACAAACAAGAGGCGCGTAACGAGCAATCAAATAATTATTTCACCGAAGGTTTCGAACGATTTTCCAGACACATTATTCGACATCAGTCGCTGCAGCTCTGCAATCCCTCAAAAATTAAGTTTCCAAGCGTCGCTAATTTCTCACTTCCCGAAGGGGGAGAACAATCTTCCCGTACGGCCGTACATGGGCTAAGACCCTTTAAAAAAAAAAAAAAAATGACAATCAAAATGCGAGGAATATATAAGGGACCATATTCATCCGGGAGAGCTGGTATCATGCCCGTTGCTCTGACACTCGAGAAAGGAATTCCTCCTTCGAGTCGCTCGGACAGCTGCTGCTGAACAAAGAGAGAGAGAGAGAGAGAGAGAGAGAGAGAGAGAGAGAGAGAGAGAGAGACAGAGAGGGAGGGCCGAAGTTTTTTGAAGAAAGCAATTCTCAGGTCGCACGTGACCTGCTCGCGCGCGACGACGCCGCGCGTCGGTACGGTGCACGCGACTCTCTTCCTCTTGTGTTGATTTTTTTTTTTTTTACAGAACGGAGATACTTACCGACCGCGGGATTCCGATGGGGTGAGGAGGCAGGCTGAGCGAGAAAAATTTTCGGAGATGCAGGTTCGCGAAGTCTCGGTTTATTGTTCGGGGAAGGGCGATGGCGTGCTTCATGTAAGTGGATAATGAAGAGGAAATGACGGCGAAAAAAAATTGACAGGATGTCATTACTCGATGCTTTTCCTAAAGAAGAGTTCCTTTTTTTATATATTAATTTTATGATTTTTTTTCTGAAATGTTTTGGGATGTTTTTTTATTTACCATAGAAATAAGAGTACAAGTGTTTCGAAGGAACTTTTTTGGAGTGTCTTGAATAATTTATTTATGATTGTTAATATTTTTAGTCCTGAAAGGTGCATACTGCACAATTGTATTTTTTCACATACAGAAATATTATGATAGTAAGTGATACTTTTGTTTATTTTTGTTTGTACAAAATGGGACAGAAGAAAAGATGCGACCGCCACGCCGTAAGGAAGACCCAACGTAGTTAATCAGTTTATTTATTACGTGAGTAGAAAATAGTAGAAGAGACAAGTGTATGCATACGTGCAATGGATGCCGCTGCATACTAAAAGCTTCGGCAGGATGTTTTCCTTTAACTTGCGCGAGATTCACGACAGATGGAGCCAATGTAAAATTTACTTTGAGAAGTAAAATATAATGCTTATTTTTTTCATTGTTATTATATATTATTAAAATAATATAAAAAATTATTTGAAAAATCCATAGCATTGAACTTTCGTATACTACTATTACTCGAGATATAATTAATAATTCTTCACGTCAACAATTAACTCTTCAAAAACTGAAATTGAATTTTAATCTACAGGTAAAAGTCTGTATTTTAGTATAAACAGACTGAATAGATCGATCATTATTCATAGCAAAGATGAACGTTACAGTAAAAAAATTTCAAAAATTACGTTCATCTACAGTAATGTAATGAATTGACTAGTAAGAGCCGCATGTCTTATGCACTTTCGGTCAATCATAAGTTACTATACTTATTCTCACTATTTCCAATTCGAAACATTCGCCAATTCGAAAGAAAGAATAAAAATTAAAAAAAGAAAAGAACGGCAGAAAAAAAATCATCTCCGATACTGCACGAGTTGGCGCGATGCAATCCGCCGGAGGAGAGACCTACTTCGGGGCGAAAGCAGCGCTTGGGTATAATGCTCGAGGAAACGTCGAGGAATTTTTGCCGGAAATCGCGAACGAACGATCGACTCTCCTCGATCCTTTATATTATATCCATATATACATACATACGTACAAATGTAAATATATATAGTTATATAAATATTATAGATATATACACATGCATATATAGATGTATAGATATACTCGCGTTGCATTTTATGCACCAGCTGTAGTATTGCGCTCGCGCGAGCTCTCGGAAATTCAGGAGAGAAAGAGAGACGCTCGATTTCCGAGAGGCGCACTGGAATCCTCGCTCAGTAATTTACGATTTTATCGTTGGCACTTACGTGCGTTTCACTCGACTTCTCTCTCTCTCTCTCTCTCTCTCTCTCTCTCTCTCTCTCTCTCTCTCTCTCTCCCTCTCTTCGCTCCTTCCTCTTTTTCTTCTCCCTTTTTCCACGTTTCTTCGGACTTGGCTACTTCTTTTTTTTTTGGTTACCGTTTTTTGAATTACGGCCGTTTACGCGCAGGCAAAACTTGTTAACATTGCCCGTGCCGTATATAGGAGAGAGGATAACCTGAGGTTCACAATTTTCTCGAGCCCGCGTGAATCGATTTGAATTTCCGCGTCTCGCGCCGCGTCGATATCTACTCTCCCGTGAAAATCGAAATTATGTCGTTTGTAGGTATATGTATATTTTGTATATTTTTAGAAAAACAGCCTTTTTAGTTCCTCGACCTCGTCGTATAAATATATACCCGTAAAAGTAAGACGCGCGAGGGACTTTCGGTTCCTATCGTGTATATATATACACACACACATATAAAAAGGAAAAAGCAATTAAGAAATAAAAATAAATTCGACGGCATCTACAATGGCTTTCGTTACTGTCGGACCGAGGAAGAATGAAAGAAGTCCGACGGGCGAAACTGTATATAAGCGTAAGACGGTAGAACCTGTTGCACGGAGGAATCTTTCGAATCGGGCTTCACGGGAGAAAGACACCGTGAGGCTTTATACACACGTGTATGTATATATTTATGTATACACACATGCATATTTATATGTATATATATATATACATGTGTGCATATACATATATATGTATATGTATATATGTGTGTATATATACATGTAATAAAAACTGACGATGGAATGCTTTCATTGAAAATGAAATATCGAACACGGCCCGCTTTTCTTTTTGACTTTGAATTAAACATGAGCGACCGGCGAACGGTTTATTAAAATATGATTTTAACGTCCCAAGGAATTTCAGCGGAACGGCGCGCGCGCGTTCGGACAGCCTCCTTTCGAAATTTGGCGCCAAACGCCTGCAGAGTCGTCCGCTCCGCCAGCCTTATCGCCCCGAACGGGACAGCTCTTTTTTTTCTCTCTTTCTCTCTCCCTCTTTCTTTTTCTTTTTCTTTTTTTTTCTTTGGAGGACAAGGCTACCGCGCTACGCGCTCTCTTTTCTTTTTATTCCTTCCCTTTTAAGAGGCCGGTTTACATGCTTATCTGTTTATTTTGTTGGATCGGTCTAACTTTTTTCTTTTTTAACTGGTGGAATGCCTCCACGTCGCTTTTTCCGTGGCATTTCACAGAAAGCGTTGTTAATGAAATTATTATAATTAATTATGAATATTAATAATTTTTATGTATATGGATAATAATTTGTAGAATAATCACAATTAAATATTGAGAGGCTTAAATATGAGTAGAATTTAAAACGTAAGTTGCAAAAATTACTACTACTACTGCTACTGAATAAATTTTACCTATTAATCAAAATCACATATAGATTGATAAAATTTATGTACGGCCTCTGATTATTTTACTCATGTAGTTTGGTATAATTAAATTTAACCAATCCATTTATAAATTTTAGTTCAGCAAATGAATGTTATCCGTTTAGTTAATGTAACAGCTACAAATAGAGTAATAACAGTAGTTATGAATGAACATTTTTACCATTGTGTTTTAAAAAATTACGCATTGTCTACCAACCTACTTTTACATGTTATCCTCTTGAGTTTCTCAGTGCAATACAACCATCAATTCAATATATTATATACTTTTTTCAATAAAAATAAATAACTGTTATATTTTTTTAAAGCAACCCACAAAGAAAGCTGACAAGTCCAATTCACACGACAAATACACATACAGAATTAACTCTGGTTTCACCGTTGCGCTGTGACATTAAACGAGCAGGCGTGGAATCGTGGCGCTTAACATATTCCGCTCATTTCCGTTCATCAGGACACGCTGGATTAGCATTCGATTTGAAACACAAATCGTGCGCTCGCCCCGCCTGCGGAGAATCCGCGACGCGGGAATAAGACGGCGCCGCCGCGAGCAATTATATTATCGCAGGCGCCGCGTGGCCGCTCGCTTCGATTTCGGAGCGCGAGTTTAGGAATGCGAACGAGCGACCGCTTTCCAAGTCAGCTGCGTGTGGTGTAACCTCCCTGGGAGGTGCAGCTTCGGTTTTGCGTAATTTTCGCGCGCCTGCGCGCCACCAAGTCGCGCAGTTTGGAAAATTTCCCTCTTTTCTCGCTCTTTCTCTCACTTCAATTTTTAATATTTTAAGCGAAAATTTAAGGATATTTATAGAACACAATATGCTCTACATAATAAGTTATTTTTCGATACGCAAAGATACGATTTTGCGCACACTCGCTCAAAATCAGCCGTGCAAAATCGTATCTTGCACACGTTGTGTCGAAAAATACTCTTCGATGCTTGAGCGAGGAGGTGAAAATCACATTCTCGCACTAGTATTGAAATGTACTATTATAATACGAGGGCGGAAAACGCAATTTAGGCTTGCGTGCGATAAGTAGGCGTTTTCCGCCCTCGTATTATAAAATTTTATTCGATACTCCTGTCATAAGAGATTTCTGGACTCATGTGAATTATCACCCTCGCTTTTACTCGGGCGAAAACGGTGAAATGTGCATGTACATCTCCCCGATGGAGTATCGCCGCGACACTTATAAGTGCATTGGAGAATTGTTTACTCACGGTTCACGCGTGTGCACCTCATTGAAATGCGTAATTCGACGTCGATCTCGTTATATCTTACCTGGAACAGAGAAAAAAGAGAGAAATTAAGTATTAGTTGAAAATTATGATTTCGTTCGGTCAAGTGATATACGCTCGTCACTTGATATATGTATACACATTATGTATAATTTAATGCACTTTAATGCATGGCGTACTTTGCTGAGTAGTTAAAGAGAAATGTATATTACGCCGAATGAGAGATATTTTGCAAAAGAGTACGTCTTTAAAATTAAAAGTTTGTGCATTTAATAAATATACTCGACGGCGGAAAATTATGGGTTATCTCAAATTGTGGCGTATTTAATTTTGATGCCCGCTCAAGACAAAAGAGAGTAAAAATATGTTACTTTCAACTTGATTAGCATAATCATCGAAGCCAGCCGTGCATTAAAAAGGAGAAAATCACTGTCGCATTTAAAATGCAATCCGATTAATTTTTTGTAGCGCACGCACTCGGAACTGCATCCAGGCCAGGCGTCATTTGACCGTTTAAATTTTATTTTATCCTCGATCGTATCGTGACATTTAAGGGAAACTAAAAAAAAATTTCTTTTACAAATCTCCAAACCGAGACGCACACATGGAGTTTTTACTAAAGGCGTACTCGAATTATGCCGCGCGAAGCACCTCCAGGTCTTCCCGCAATTTCGCGTGTGCAAACGCGATTTTTTTTTCTTTTTTTTTTTAACGTGGCGTCGGAAAGGAGGTGGAGGCGAAGATGGAAGAGTTGGTTGAACCTCCGCCGTGCGAACGCACCTCCCGACCTTTGGCGGAAGCCGTGCGCCGGATGCGCTCGCGGCCGCGTTATCGCCTAGAGACGCGAGTTCCCGTGGGATCCTGCGCCGAGGTGATCATAAATACAGCCATACCCAGATTTTATTAATAGCTCGCTGCTTTAATTAATGCATTGGTTACACGCTCACTCCAACGTGTAGTTTATTATGGCTATTATGTCTAAAAATTTGATCGATGTCTGTATATCTGCGTTTACGTAGAACATTATGTTTTGTTTGCCTTCATTCACTTTGTTAATGCGGATTTGTCAAATTTGAATAAACTGAATACTTGTACTTATTTAATTTTGTAATTTCTTTACGAGAATATTTATTATCCTAAATTTAAAAATAGTGAATATTTTTAAATGAATTTTATATTTTCGCAGATTGACTGAGATGTTTATTTAATATCAAGCGGGCGAAGATACTTTAAAATTATAAAGAAAAATGCAAAAGGAAATTTTAAACGCTTGATTTGTATTTAAAATTGAACGAGCGATAACGAAACATAAAATTTCTGTATTAGCTAATAAACTAAATAAACATATTTTCTAGTGCAATAGAATTTTAAGTATTATACTCTTGCATTTTCAACAGAATCTTCGTGTTAAAGAAAACACCAAAAAGAATGTACTGCACTATAAACAAATATTTTTTTGTAATTTCAAATCGAAATACAAAACACAACATTTCAACCGTGCATCTTAAATAAATCGATTTACCAAAGAACACCTCAATTTTTTTTTTTTTTCTTTTTCAAGGTAGCGCCATTAGGCTGTGCCTCTATTTTGCAGTCATTTGAGGAGGACCGCGATGAGAACACAACAAGAAAAAAAACCGACAGAATGGCAGAGCCGCCTTCGTATCGATTCTTTCCGCACGATAAAATACCACCGGAATGCGATTCGCGCGGAGCGATACCGATCGAAACGTCATTTTCTGTGGTTTTATAACATCGCTGTGCCATGCACTTTCGGTGCGGCACTTTCGCAGAGCCGCGTGCATAACGCGCGAATTCAATAATTTCGCATTGCACCTGTTTTTTTTTTTCTCTCCGTCTGCGGCTATTGGAATTTTAATGAAGAAGTTGCCGATCGTCGTATGAAAAATTTTCATTTCGAGAAGCTGGTACAGATAGCACCCTGACTCAATGTCATATAAATGATCAAGATTGATTTGGATAACGGAAAAATTAAAAAAAAAAATTACACGTCCCCTTTTCTTTGTTATTATATCTTTTACGATACCATTATGGGAATCGGTGTATTTTTTTTATTATCAGCAGTTTGATAGTGAGTACACCGAGACCACCTGTACGGTAATTCTAAAAGCGTGGAGATCATTAACAATGAAAATTACTCGTTATCTTTATCCTGGCGTAAAAATAACTGTTATAAAATACCTACACATAGGTTCCAGGAAAAACTAGGAGCTTCGACACGCAGAGAATTTTATATATAAATACATGAGACAATATAAGATAAGCAAGTGTAATTATAAATTGTTAAACCCCGTCGAAACGAGTCAACTGCACACTCTCGACACACGCGACGCGAGTAAAAAAAATCGTGACATTAGTCATGTAGGCTAGAGGCGTTTTATCTGTGTTTTTTCACATTTGGGATTAAATGCGAGCCTCTCGAGATTGCCATAGATATATAGGGTACGAGAAAAAAAGAAGCGATGAGGTAGCACAAAAGCTTGAGATAACGCGATGCAGCGATCGCAGATTCTACATACGCGCGAACTGCGGAAAATCCGTAAACTCGCAAGCAACAAGAATTCGTGCATGAATAGATATGCGTACGTCGTGTAGTCGCATTAGCATGTACATATGTATTACACATTTATTAAAGCAGATATGAATATATGTTACATGAATATTCATTATTTATAAAAAAATTACATTTATAGAATAGTCGGATAACGATGTACAACCACAAATTGACTAGATCCCGCTTCTAAATTTGAATAATTTAAGTATGAATATAGCATATATAGTGAATATTCAATTATAACGTAGCATAATAGTTATATCATATATTCAAGATTTTAAAAATTATGACAAGAAATTGATAACGAATTATCGCACAATATCGTATGTTACTACGAGTACAGTTTTTGCTATATTTTTATACATATTTTTTTCAATTCGGCCAGTTTTACTTCCTCCTAAAAGAAGCTTTGATCCAATTAATCATAGAAATCAAAATAATTATCTAGATTCAATTGAAAATAATTTGTAATTACTTTTTTATTTCTTTTGTAAATTATAAACTTTACTAGAGAAATTTACCTTAGAGGTTCGCACCTGTTTAACCTTTGAAAGAAAATCAATTGAAATGTTGCTTCTTTTTTTTTTTCACGAAAATCAAGATCACTTTGAGATTGTTCGATCTAAATCTTGAACGCTCAATTTATATAAAGGACTCTCTAGTCGGCTATTAAAGAAGCGGAACTACCTTTTAAACGCGAAGTGCCAGTGCCTTTTTGTTATTTTGTTTTTAACAAACATAAAAAAAATAAAATATCCACAATCGAACGAATAGAAAAAAAATCCACATAAATTCTTCTACTATAAAACAGCCTGAAAGATCATATGGAAATACTTCGTAAAACATCGTCGGATTGTAGCGGTCCCCTGCGAGTGTGCACGAGGCGCAGGAGGCATCGTCGGATTGTAGCGGTCCCCTGCGACTGTACACGAGGCATGCGCCTCGCAGCTACTCAGCGTCTTATTATACCGTTGGCTCGGCGATGCGCGCGAAAGGTCGCCGCGTTTTATTGACGCGCATATATGCACGCGTCGGCGGGGGCAGCGTCAAAGAAAAACGCGCGATATAGTGGGAGTCGCGATCGTCGTGGGGGGAGGCCGCGATGCCGATATGAATGGAATGCGATGGCCATTATCACGGTGTACCAACCGATAAGTCGCGCTGCCGCTCGACGCGTGTGTGTATACATGCGCTGAGATAACCGCTCGGAGAGATAACGGCGCTATAGTGCGAATGCGAAAAGTCCGAGATTCCCGCTGCGAATCGCTCGCGTCTTCCGTGCCTCGAATATCCTCGTAAAAATCCATGCCGATCGGCCGATCGTGGGCTTCGATCGTTTGCCTTGTAATTGGATTATTTCGAGGAGAAATTCGAAATTCGGAATTGACATTCGCTTGGAACTTGGTTGAGGCTCTTATTTTTTTTTTTTTTTTTTTTTTTGGGGTATACAAGGAAAAAAATGTTTTGCATCGAAATTTACGATAATTCGCAGGAGAAATTGCTACTGGTCGGCGGGCGAACTTGACTTCTATTTTATTTTTGCTGGTAACTGATGCTAAAATTGAGGAACAGTAAATTTTAAAGGGTAATTTGCAGTGGATGGTATTTGAAATTTTAATACACGGTCTAGTAAATTTTATTATTCTGTTACTTAT
Source organism: Sycophila quercilanae (assembly GCA_035582995.1). Classification (NCBI taxonomy): domain Eukaryota; kingdom Metazoa; phylum Arthropoda; class Insecta; order Hymenoptera; family Eurytomidae; genus Sycophila; species Sycophila quercilanae. Next base: position 6,802 of record JAWWEP010014291.1, on the reverse strand, counting down.
CAATTATCTAATATTTGTTGTTTGAAAAGAACTATTAAAATTGTTAAATAATTATAATATACTTATTTCCTTTATCTACTGTGTTAAAATTGTACATATTTAACGTAAGTCGCGATCGTTTATATTCACTATTTTTTATTCTATATGTATTCTACAAGAATTTTATATTCGCGTGCAAATCCTGTGTCTATATTTTTTAGTTAAACTTAAACTATTTTTAGTAGTAGCAGCGATTCTTAAGTACATTTACCAATGGAATTAGCCGAAAGAATAATAAATAAAATCGCGATAAACAGAAATTACTAATATTATCTCGACTATTTACATTTCGCATAACACGTGTACGTTAGATGCGCGCAGAATACAAGAGAGCCAAATAAAAAATTCAATTATCGAAACCGAGCAATGTATGTGCACCAATAAAACTGTACATCGTGCAATACATTTCAAGAACCGATCGTCAACATTTCACGCACTCGCGGCAAGAATTTGATTATTAGTCTCGAAAAATTTATATTTATTTCGTATATGTCGGAGCGTAACTCTCTCGACGAGGAAAGAATACGCGGGCTCAATGAATTATCGGCTTATACTCGGTGACTCCGATTGCAAGAGTATAAAACAATCAGTCACCGGGGGCATCAGTCGCGCCGTAACTGTACATTTCGGCGGAGGAATGGAGCGAAAAAAAAAATAAATTCGAGAAACCGGTCAGCCGAAAGCATTGAAAAGCACGCGCGTAATCTCCGAGAAGATTTTTGTGCTTACGAAACGGTCGTCCGACGTATCGACGTTTCACCGCTGGTCCCGCGGATGGATCACATCCAATGCAAATTTATTTTTTTCAGGTAATTTTAAAGGTGGTGAACTTAAATTTAAGTAAAAACTGAATTGTATCATAGTTTTGTGATGGCCTCGACAAAATACCGTCAAAATAACGTTTAAAATTGTATCTAACAATTCCACATTTAGAATAATGAAAAATATATTCTATTCATGCTGTAGAAGACACTTGACAAATTGCACACAACTGAACTTTTGTAGAATGAATGATGTGTTAACGAGCTTAATGAAATTCATAATGTCCTTGAGTTTTACGCAGCGATAGAAGCTACAACATAATCAAGCGCAATAAATCAAAATCTAACCTTCGCCGGACTTGCAACGTAAAATTATCTATTGTCCAACGTTGAATGTCTCCACAAGCGAAACAACTATTTACATATATTTTCATTGCATCGTCTTCCCCGAAAAATGCAATGTAGCTGCGTAACATTCGTTCGTAAAATGTAGTACGCTGATGATGATCGTCTCTGGAGAAAACTATCGATTGGCCTCGTTTCTCAGAGCTCCAATCTAGAATTAGAAACTATCTTTCGTCAAAAGGGTACTTAGTGCTCACACCATTGCCAGTCGAGGAAAATAGAGACACGAGAGCGACCTTTTTTCCATGCCTATCGCGCGTTCGAGATAAAAGGGAGCGAGAACTCGGCATTCCTGAAAGATAAGCTGCGACCTTTCTATGACTTAATCAGTTTTTCCATGTGTGAAAGCACGCGTCGACTTCTCGTTTTACACGAGCTGAGTGCGCGAGCTGCTTCCTCGTTTCACTTTCCTTCAGCGAGAGATCTACGACATGTTTCTGTTATAAAGTGCTCAATTCTCGCTTTAACCTTCCTTTTGGATTTCTGTTACTTTTTTCTCGCGACGATTTATTCCATTAGTGGATAAATTTAGAGTTTCTTATCTTTTGTATGACAAACGTCACGTGGTACTTGAGTGGACCTGAAAGGTTAAAGCCATTACAATCGAATATTGCGCGGGACTTCGCTGCGGTGCTCACTCGCACAAAAAAATTAAAGTAACGTACAAAGTAAGTACAGTTTGGTACGACGGAAATTGAATGATAAAATTGATTGAGGTGCAAAGGATGATGATTCCATCCACGGTAAACAGGATGGATGTGATTTAAGTGATGTTACAATATTTGGTCTTTTGCCTTTTTCCAGGATTCAATTATACACCATAAAAGATAATCAAAGCCATTAGGAAGGAATTTTTTGACGATTTGCAACCAGAATGTCCTGTACTTCAAAAAGTAACAGCGCAGGTTCCATGAAAATTCGCGCAAGAAAGGTTACGTACTGCACGAAGTGAGAAAAGGAAGAACTCAAGAAGTGGAAGAAAAATGAAAATTGAACGAAAAAAGGAAAACGAAACGGGGCAGTTGACGAGAGGGTGAGAAGAGCGACTCGCAGAAAGAGAACAAACAAAGCAAATGCATGGAATTCCGATATGGTTCTAAAAATAGCGAGAACAAAAAGAAAAGTATTCGTCCCCACTTCGTGCTGGCGGCCTATTTCTGTATCATCTGAAAAGAGATGAAGAGTAGAGAAGCACTAGAGGAATCTCAATGGTCTCTCTCTCTCTCTCTCTTTCTGTCACCCTCTTTCTTTAACGATTGACAATTACTAACATTTTTCCTTTGATTGTAATATTAATTATGTATATTTATATATTCTATTGTTTAGTGTAGATAGACTTATTTAGAGAGAACATATTGGAACCAATATTGGAGAAGAATGAAAATTCAATATTGGAATGCTGGATTTTCCTTTATTTCCAATTTTGGATCAATGTTGGGTTTTCATTAATTTCCAATATTGGACCAATGTTGGATTTTCATTCATTTACAATATTGGACCAATGTTGGATTCTTCTGAAAGATTTAATTGCTCATGCTATAAAATTTTGTATACATTAGACTGATGTTTTAGTGATTTGTCAGCTCGTGCGATTATTCAGATTAACCATCCTTCATACCCGTGACATAAGTAAATATTGCCTCTAGTAAATAAACTCGTTATTATTGTTAATCCTTGGCGTGAAAATTACGACTTGACGTTCCAGTTCTCGTTAGGAAGGAACACGTGACCAGGAAGGAATGTGGAGATTTTATTTCTGAATCATCTTAGCTGTCAATTTCTTTGCTTTTAACAGAGAATCTCCGCCTCTCAATATAGACTGTGTATACTACTCGGTGTAAATTACAGCGTCGTTTCTTAATTGAACGCGTGCAGATAATCAGCTTACATCAGAAATGGTTCGCCAATCGCATTCCATCGAGCGTCTAGACGCGAAGGAAAAAAGTACACGGGATGATCGCATTTGGCGTTTTTATCATCCATCCCTTTCAATATCGCTCTCTGAAACTCTTCTCTATTTTCTCTTCCGCACACACAGGTATTCCGGTGATTGCTGCATATCTAACGCAACTCTCTCCTCCTCGGACCCCCTGATCCTCGTCTTGCACCACTCGCAGCAGCACACGCTCGGCCTCAGTATCATCTATCAAAAGTTTACTATCGAAGCCAGAACGCTAATAGTCATACCCCGGCATCAAGAATGCCGTTCCCGGCATTAACAAACCAGTGCATTAAGGCACCGAAGGCATTGCAACAGGAACAACGCGATCGAGCGGTCGATAGTACACGCTTATACTCTCTCTTCTCTCGGTAGCGCTCGGGGAAGCATTTCCGTTTTCATGGGGCATTTCCCCGCGTTGCTTTTCCAGGCAGCGGGGCCCGCTCTTTTTAAGAGCCACATTTCATTCTCCCCGCGGGCCCGGGCCTCTCTCCTCTCCTCTGCGCGCATTTCTCTTTCTCCCTCGGCGTGTGCGCACGTTCGCCTCGTTTCTCCTTCTCATCCTGACGCTATATTATCTCCTCGCGGCGAAGGGCCTCCGCTTCGTGCGTCTCCGCGGGCCTTCGGCAAGCGCGGGCCCCTCGGCCCCTGCCTCCCCCCTCCCTTCCTCTCCCGCAACAGCGACGGGCCCTCGGCGCGTCGAGTAGCGGAGGAGGGAGAGGGGGAGAGATGCAACGGCCTCTGGAAGCCCTACGAGCGTAACTCCGGTAGGTACTACGCCGAGGGGGGAAGGGAGGAGGGGGAGGCGGCGGGAGGATCGACCGACCGACAGAGGGAGACGAAGCTACTCGTGTCGCGTTAAGAGAGAGAGACGGAGGACAGGCGGATGGGAGACATTCCAATCTCCCTCGTGGCAGCAGCGCGCGTTGCCCGTGTGCCAAGTCACCGTGACTGGCTTTAAAGACGGCCCACACTGTCTCGTTCTCTCTCTCTCTCTCTCTCTTTCGGTATCCCGCAAAGATTGTGTCCCATCCACTTGGTAGATAGTTGCTTGCCTCTCTCATTCTCTCTCTTGGTCTCTTTCATTCTCTCTTACTCTCTCTCTCTCTCTCTCTCTCACTCTCTCATCCTCTCTCATTCTCTCTGTCTCATGCTTTCATGCAAGAGAAATCCTGCTCTCTCTTTTATTCTCTCATTCACTCTCATTCTCTCTCACTTACTCTCTCTTGCTTTCTGTCTAATTTTCTATCTTTTTTTCTCTCTCCCTCTTTCTAGCTGTCTCTCTTTCTTCGCTCTTGGGTTTTCGAGGAGAGATAACTTCTGCGTCTCGGTCTTTCGGTTTTGGCCCGCGGCTACCGCGGATTTCGCCGGGTGCCCCGCGACGTTGCTGCACGGCACGCTGCAACGGGCCCGCGACGCCCGTGTATATATATGCACGCGATTTCCTCTCCTCCTTGCACTTCGAGCGGGCTTTTTTATGCGCCTCGCAAGGGTCCCGCTGCTGTCGCTAAAAATACGCGGAATAATGGCGACAATAATAACTCCAGACTTCTGCAGGAGGAACGCGCGGACACGTGAAATTTTTCTCGTATTTATAGTTTTTCTGTATAACTTTTTTTCTTTACTCGATTTTTTTTCTTTCGATTTGTCACGAATGTAATGTGTGCGTTTTATTGCGATTGATTGATCGAGTTACATCGATACAAACGCCTACAAAGTTTTTTCTGAAATTTGTTACACGTTTGTATAGAAGTATAGTAATAATTTTTTATTTTTATTTATTTAAAATATTAGACGGGCTAAAAGCCCATTACAAAATAATAATACAGAAATGAAAACTAAATCAATAAAATAAGAGCTAAAATTTAGTAGTATAAGGGAGCGCAGTGCTCTCTAAAACTAATCTAATATAATAAGGAACTAAAATTTAGTCGTATAGAGGAGCACAATGCATTCTTGAAGGCTCCTATAGCATCGATACTGGTAATTTCAGCAGGAAGAGTATTCCAGAATCGTGAAGACAACAGAACGTCGAGTAAAAACCAGTATTTGTTTAATTACTTTTGAATGAATATTTCAAACCAACACCGTATACTCTACTATTCACATCTTACGACGATTTTACAGAAATATCCTCATCTCAACAAGAAAATGAAAAAAAAAAGAATTACGGAATAGAGTTCGAAGATCGCAGAAATCCCCTTGGAGTGCGCTGCTGCAGCCGCATCGAGACAAGGGCGAAGCTTCGGACAGGCCTCAATACACTCCGGACTCAATTCGTTACTGGTAGCGTCCGGTTACGTTCGGTCGTGTTCGCATTCCCGGCGCTATACGTGCGCGCGTACTCTCTCGCCCGGCGCAGATCATGCGCTCGCGCTACGTCCGCCTCCGTTTCGGCCTCTCCTCGCTCGCTCGCGCGAGTGCATAAAGGACCGCATTACCCGAGGCTCGCCCGAGATATTTTCGAGGTGAGCGCAAGGCGATCTCTCGAATCGAGCGCATATAAGGACGAGACAATGAGTGGCTTTAATGAGAGGCATTCCTGAGTGACTGGTCGACCCGCGCACACGCGCTTATATTTACACGGAGAGAAATTTTTTGAGAAAAATTATAGAGATTATAAACATTTATTTATATATATTTATTTATTTACTTTTAATAAAATTTTTCTCTCAGTGTACGAATTCGTTTTGAACCGTGCAGTAAAATACAGTATCCACTCTTTAACAATTAAAACGTCGTAGTGAAAGATCTTATCATACGTTTTTAAGTTGTATTTCATTGTTAATATAAATATATGTGTATATTGTACATGCACATAATAATGTATGCGAGTGGGTGTGTGTGTGTGTGTGTGTGTCTACCTTTGGGAATGCACCGCTCCCTCGTCGCTCGCTAATTGCGCGCATCCGCGGGAATGGGAGTTACAAGCGGGGCTGTTTTATTGGAGGGAGAGGCACCGATGTTCCGCGTCAAATTGTACACCCGCTACTCTCGGCTTTAATAAAGATACCTCGCGGAGATAACGCGCGACGATTATGCGCGCCCATCAGGCGGGGAGGAAACGAGGCGCGCATGACCGAAGTTTTCGAGTGAAGTGCGTGCACGGCATGCGCGGTGTGAAATTTCACACCATAAGTGCGTCTAATTTTTTTTTAAACGGTCGCAATAAATGTTCGTTAACGACGGATCGTATAAAGTTACTGTAAATCCGGCGAGGCGAGGAAATCTGGACAATGGAATATTTAATTTGCGAGCCGGTGCGATCGCCGAGTCGTTTCGTGTATATGCGCAGGCATTTTTTCGCCTTAAGCCTGTTTCGAATAATGCGCAAACACAAGCGAGTACTTTTCGTCTTTTATAAAGGTAGAAGAAAAAATTATTTAATTCAAAATGAAGAATATCTCGGGTTCTAAGATCTATACCTACGGTTCCCCGTATAGGGTGAATTTTTGATAAACCCTTTATAGTTTGGACTACATTTTAAAGTACAACTCTTCCGAATTTATTCGAAATGAATTAAAATTTGTTTATTTTCTTAAGGGGGTCCACCACCTTTAAATTATCAAAAAATCAATTTTTTTTTATTTTAATTTTTGATTGTACATGTCATTCCGAGCCTATAAAAAAAAATTAGAGCAGAAATATAATAGAATTT
>JAWWEP010014253.1:0-18985 GCA_035582995.1 Sycophila quercilanae | reverse complement strand
TCATCTCTGAGCCTCTCAATTTTTTAAATTTCTGTCCAAAAATTTATGTACATGTTCGGAATAAGATATACAATCAGATAATAGAAGAACAAAAATCGATTTTTTCAAAATTTTTAGGTACTAACCCCCCTTAATAAGTATAGGCAAAAAACCAATTCAATCGAGCATTCTCCCCCCGATTTCAAGTTCGCACTCATCTGTATTTGAACATTTAATTTCTCTATTCCTTTTTATGAAAAGATTTGTATATTAAATTTGAATTTGTTAAGTTCTCGGCTGCATCAGCATTAGCTATGAATTTAGTCTATAAACAATTATGGTTTTCCAACCTTTCATTCGCTCTTAAGGCATGGTTTACATCCGTGCGTTAGCACAGACTCGGCGGGAGTACGTCATCGGTGAAAGGCTAGTTAACAACTTAGCACACGCTAATGACATGGCAATCATGGCGGACTCGCCCAAGGGCATGAGAATCTTGCTGGATGCAGCAGAACGATGGACGTGCGCCATCGGTCTCGCTCACAATCTGCTAAAATGTGTGACTATTTCCACATCACGTTGGAGGGCGAGGCCGAAAACACCATCTTTACGGTGCAAGACCAGTCTGTCCAAGCACTAGGCCCCGGTGAGAGTTACGACTATGTGGGAATCCCCATCGGATTCCAGATCAGACAGACTCTTGTAAACACCATAGCGGGACTGCTCACCGACATCAGAGCAATCGACCAGTCGAGCCTTGCGCCCTGGCAGAAGCTCGATGCCGCGAGAACTTTTTTGCTACCACGGCTAGACTTCATCTTCCAGGGTGCGTAGGTCGAGAAGGCGCACCTAAGCGAGGCAGATAAAATTATTAACAAATTAGCAAAATCTTGGATGAGCTTGCCTCAGCATGCGAGCGTGGAGATGGCTCATGCATTCAAAATGCTGCGTACGATCGAAAGACCCGGACGTGAAGGAACTCGCAGTCTTCGCTGAGGCAAGCCACCTCGAAGAGACTTAAGAAGCAGGCTTCTGATATCGATATGGCCCGCTTCCTCTCCAGGGACCTTGAAATGCGTCGCTCTAGTGTACGCTCCAACTACTGGTTGAAAGTCCGCACCGCAACTTCTAGGCTGAACACCAAGCTTATGTTGCAGTAGCTATGGTCTCCGCAGGAGTCTGAATTCTGGATCCAGTGTGGGTAAATCAACTCCACCGGGAATACCATCCTCGAGCCACAAGACGCCCGTAGGGTTGTCTCGTCGTTGCGGTGGTGCCTGGTTCAGTACTATAAGGGAATGCTCCTTGCCAAACCAGCTCAAGGCAAGGTTTTCGAGGCCACTAGGAGGAATGCGACCTCAAACCACTTCCTTTGAACCGGTAGGTTCACCCGCTTTTGCGACTGGCGCTTCATCCATCGCGCCCGCCTCGAAATCCTCCTGCTGAATGCCACCAATTTTTCCGACCATACTCTACCCTTACAAAAATGAATATCTACAAAATGTTTGATTTGCAAAACAATGCATAGTACATTTCGATACTAGTGTGAGAATGTGATTTTTAGATCATGTGATTCGCTTCGCTCATACACAAATGTCACACGAGATAAAAATCTAACGTAGACGCTAACATAGATGAAAAATGAAAAACTGTTTTTGAGAAAAAATTCCATTTTGCAAAAAAATTACCAGATATTTTATACCTTATTATCCTTCTCCACACGGAAAACAAACCAAAAATGTTGAATCTTCTTTGTGGAAAATCGACCCACAGACAAAACAGATACAGTCTGCCTCCCCTCCCTTACAAAAATTAGAATCGGTAGAAAAAAATTGTGTATTCTTAGGTTACGAGTTGTTATACCGAACAACATGGGATAATCGATTTTTTATTTTTAACTTCATAGTTATAATGTTAATATAATAATGTTTTTTAATTATTTCAATAGAATTTAACATTTTTAACTTGTCTCATTTTAATTCGCAATATTTTATTTTGTAGAGGCAGAATTCGCTTTCTCGATTTACGATGCTGATGGCACAAATGTCATTGACTGTATCGACCTTGGCAATGTACTTCGAGCTTTGAATACAAATCCGACAAACGCAACAATTGAAAAGCTCGGAGGTACTAAGAAACGTGGTGAGAAAACTATGACATTGGAGGAATTTTTACCCATCTTTAGTCAGGTCAAGAAGGATAAAGAACAAGGATGTTTCGAAGATTTTGTTGAATGTTTAAAGTTATACGACAAAGCTGAAAACGGCACTATGCTCGGCGCTGAATTATCGCACACCCTGTTAACTTTAGGTAAATTTATTTATTTACGTAATTATTCAATTTTTAACCTTTAAATAGAAGGGATTTGGATAGCTAAAGCATAAATGAGACAATAATTTTTATTTACTGAAAGGACGGATTGATTTATTCGGTTTGTGTAAATTCTTTCGAATTTATTTAAATTACCTTTAAAATGCTTTGTCACTTCCCTGTACGATTTGCTTAACGGAAAAGCTTCGCGCTTTATAAAATAAAAGCTCTATAAGCTAAATCGCGCCTACATGTGCGATAAAACCCGCGTCAAGGAGCCACAGTCGGAACTCGATTCCACGCTTCCTCCGGAGAACATTTCTTCGGATTAAAAACCCTCAGAAAATTTTCGACTTCCATGGGGAATCGAACCCCGACCGTTTGAGCTGCGCTGGTTTAGAAGTCAAGCGTCTTGACCACTAGACCACCGCTGCCCCGTGTTATTTATAAAATCTCAATCAATTCTTTTAAATTTTTATAAAAAATTATTAAAAACACCCCATTTACGGGAGTTTCCCTTCTTGAAAATATAATAAATAGCTGACATTTATATTCTTTGCTAATAATAATAGCATATTATGCACCAAGGGGATAATGTAGGCTGTGTACTCTCTGCAGTTGTCGCCCGGAACTCGTGTCACTCGGGAGACAGCTGACGCGCGGGCTTCGCACAGCCTACTGTATTCCCGAGTATCACCATAAAATTCGCACTTTATTTCCGCCGAGATGGAAAAAAGCTATATTGATTGTCTGATACACGCACATGTGCGTAGCGCTAGGAACGAAAGTGACTGTATGGAATGGATGTAGCTCTTTTTTCCCAGCTCGGATGGAATAAAAGGTGAATTTTATGATAGGTTCTGTTAAAAAGATATTTGGATAATGAATATTTACTTACATTAATTAACTATATTTTGTATTAAGGTGAGCGCATGACGGATCAAGAAGTTGAAATTATAATCAGAGATTGCATGGATCCTGAAGATGAGGATGGTTTCATTCCATATGTTCGTGAGTACAGTTTTATTAGTTTCGAGTTATTCGTAGACGTTTGATTGATTAACATCCTTTTTTAGTAAAAGGTAAAAAGTAAAAGGTTTAGTTAATAGTATACATTTTTTAATAATATCCATAACGTAAAACATAAACGAAGAAAAATTGAAAATTTCTCCAACCCCATCTAAACGAATTTTTTTGTAAATTATTAACATTAATTAATGCATGATTGATGAAAATTTTTTTTTCTTTATTCTTCATAGTTTATTTTGTACAGTACGTAAACTTAATTGATTTATACGAAGCGTTAAGCAATGATTAATTTACATTAATACGTAAAGAAAAACGACGTGATTCGGACTAAGACTGAAAATGAAAGAAACTGTCGTCAAAATGAATAGGTAAATATAAGCATCGAAAGCAGGGTATCTCTTATTTCCAGAATTGGAAAATTCTAATGCCAATTGAAATTCGAAAATATATTCCAAAAAAGTAAGAAATTGTTTGGCAGCCCTCCGTAGACCTAAAAATGTCGTGCCGTCGAGCATATGAATTTTTTAAATTTTCAAAAATTTACAATATTGGTTTATTTGTAGAGGTGGCTGTTTTATCATGCGCTAAGGCGTTTAAGAGGGTCTTATACCTAAACATTGTTCAAAAATCGATTTTTTAAAATTTTATTTTTTGATTTTATATATCACAATTGGGTACAGTTTTACTTGTAGCATAGTGTAGAGACTCGCACTTACGGTAGAGTCTCTTGAGATTCTTTAGTCCAAAAATAGAAACATTTTTTAAATATTATTCAGTTTAACGTATCAATCAATGAAGTATAACGTACGTTGCAACCATATGATTTTAGTAGTTACACTTTTTCAAATATAGAGTATTAGTATACGTTCTTTGTTCAATAACTATTAAATCTACAATGTAGGCGAAGATTTGGGATTTACGTATTTGTTTTCCCCCATGTTTGATGTCCTTACTTGTAATTTTACAGCGTTTGTGAAGAAGCTGATGTCTTAAGTGAATATACCCAGCAATGAACGAAACTTTCTATCGTGAGTAAACCCTGTAGAAAACTTAACTATTTAGCTTCCGCTACTAATAATTTAAATCTTAATGCTTCAAATAAATTTTATTTATTTAATAATAATAATCATTAAAGCTTTTAGGGAAATAAAATGAAAAATTCCATTAAATACTTGCAAAGGTAAAAGTATGAAATAATTTGAAGTTTGAACAATAGAAAATGACTTAAAATTGGTTCAATCTGCATAAAAAATTATAAAAAGTTTTCCAAATGATGAACAAAATAATTGAATAAATTTGTACTTTAAATAAAATTTGTACTTTAATTAAAGGGCTGGATGCAATAAGAGGATCTACGCTCGAAAAGGCGGGGAAATATTGTCCGCGGAGTGAATTTTAGAAATTGTCCAATAACCTCCTGCCACATGGAATATATGGAATATATGGAAATAGGTCTTTCTGTGAATGTTGCTGAAACTTTTCAGAAAGGTAGTTTTCGGCATGCGGATCAAAAGTTCAAATGGACTCAAAGTCGCAAATTCCATCCCTTGGGCGCTAGTCTGGGAAACATCATGAACATTTTTATGCATTCGATAAAAAATGATCGCATATGCACTCGGTAAAAAATGCAGATAAATGAATTTTTATGCATTTGAGGAAAAATTCCTTTCTATGCATTTGGGGAAAATGTATTTTTATGCATTTGAGAAAAAATGCGTTTGACAAAAAATACGTTTAACAAAAAATGCATTTGAAAAAAATGCATTTGAGAAAAAATGAATTTGAGAAAAAATGCATTTTTATGCACTTGGATGCATAATGTTTGTATTAGAGTTCAGTTTAGAAAAAAAGATTTTTAGGTGTATGCGTCCCTTAACTGACTTTTCATGGACCATTGATGCATTTTGTTTATGTACATTCCAATTCCGGTTCAAGTCCGGTCCATTTTTATGTATTTACCTGCAATTTCTTCGCTTGCATTGCTAACATCCAAGGGAGGGCATTTGAGACTTTGAGTCTATTTGAACTTTTGATCAGCATGCCGACCACTACCTATCTGCAAAGTTTCAGCAATATTCAATTAGATAGGTAAAAGATGATATTTTCGATCAGATATTGCGATAAATGAAGCGAGAGTGTATACATTAAAATCATCTCTGTACGCAAATGTAATTGAGATATTGCGATTATGGAAATGCCTTCTCACTATGTTATAAGTGAGATTAGTATTTGAGAAAATACATTTTTCCAATATTTTATTTCAGAAAAAAAACATAAATTTCTTATAAAAAAAGAATAAAATATACAAAAGAATTTGTAAATTTTGAAATTAAAGTAAAATTTTAGAATGTTTTAGTAAAATTTACTAGCTCTAGTAATACAAAACACTAGAACCCTAGGAAAATTTATAATCCAAGATAATCAAATTTAAGAGCTTGTGAAAATTGCCATCCTGAGTTGTAAAAAATATCAAATGACAGTGTGCGGCCGGATTCCCTGCACAGGATGGTAATTTTTACTGGAAAATCATATAATTTTTCCAGTAATATTTTCTCAGTGTGTGTGTGCGTGCGCGCGGGAGTGTGTGTATAGTACAAAATAAATTCCAGATTCAGCAAAAAATTCTGCAAAAAGATGTACATAACATTCTGTACAAAGTTGTGTAAAAATTCTGCAGAAAATTCTGCAGAATATGCCATTGGATTTTTACAAATATTTTTTGTCAAATTTCTGCAGAAAATTCTACGGAAAATTCCGCATGAATTTGGGTTAGCACTAGGAGACTCTGAAAAAAAATTTGCATAAAATCCTGCAGATTTTTTTCCTATGGGTGGCTAGGGTGAAAACTTATTTTATAGGTTATTTAATATACATATATAGATACGCAAACAGACGCGTGCACATGGCTATATTTGTCTCGCAGTGGCTATTTCAGAAGTCTTATTTGCTCCGTTATGACTATTTGCAGAGTTTTTAGCTTTTTGAAGAACCTCCTCAAATAGCCCTCGGTAAACGTACATACTTGTATATAAACGAGCGCGTGCGTGTTCGAGCATTTGCGAGTATAACTGCTTTATGTTCTTGTTTAATGCCATTCCCAGGAAGAAGCAGCGTTGCAGCGCAGTCAAGATGCAGCTCATTGACAAATGTATTTGCTTTGTTACGCCTGTTCTAAAAGTATCTTTACGCTTTGTCTAACCATTTAAATTTATGTAAAAAATATTTAATTTTTCTTTTATTTAAATCTAATATGCTAATTTAATTTTTTTACAGCGTTCCTTAAACGCCTGTGCGAAAGAGCAGAAGCAGAACAATAAAGCAAAATTATTTCAATCCGGCACCAATTACTTTTTACATTGGAAGAGAAAAGAGTTGAAACATTTGAAGAATATACTCACATCAATGCTATATAAATATTTGAATGAATTATGTATTAGTTGTATTTATCGCATACAGTTTAATTTTTTTTTCTTCTTAACAATATCTATTTTAACTTATCGATGCAACTTTACAACATCATGTATTATTATTATTATTATTATTATTATAATAAATTTTAATACTTAAAAAATTTGTCGTAAACTTATTCTAATGCACAGAAGAAGAATCCCAAAAGGTAGTAAACGATAAACCTACATTTTGCTTAACAAATTGTAAGATTTTTTTTAATTGTAAGATAAACGTCAATTAAAATTCATGTCTGTTTGAACACATGGGCCAACTTATCGCACGCAATTCAACCTTAATATTTTCGACACTTCGTGAAAAAAGTATTTTTTCCTCAAAGCTTGGCAACAAATGTGTGTTGAACATCAAATTTTCCACACATAGCATAATGCAGTACGCTAATGTTCGGAAAAGAGAATCGCTCGTTTCATGTACCTTTCCAACGAAGGCCTTTCTTTAAAAGACACAATTGAAAACATTTGCATTGTTCATAAGGACAATGCTAAAAATATCGTATATATGTATAGATATAGTAGTAATGTTAACAAATCTTGCTGTATCTGCTAAATAAAGGCCTATGAGATCAAAATAAGTGGTTTGTTTCATTATGCGGTACTAGAAAAAAATTTCCAAAGTCTTATCCAAATCCACGAACTGGAGGATTAACACCCTCCTAGGAAGTATACACTTTAGTGGTCGGTAACATACATACAGGTTTAGACTAGGGTTAGGGGTTAGTATTAGTAGTAACGAAGATTTGAATAAACATTTGAGGATATACCTGTGAAATACTCTTTCATTGACCACCTTCTCCACTTGTGTGTGTGTGTGTGTGTGTGTGTACGCGCGCGTGCGCGCGTGTGCGGTTGACGATCAGTGGGTTGTCGTGAAGATCCGACGACAGTGGTGAAAGCTCAGAGTCCTTCTTGACGGCACCTTTTATACCATTGCTCGCTTATTAGAATTACAAGGATACATTAATTGCAGAATGAAAACTTGAAATGTAAATCGAGGTCTTTTGCTAGAGTTGAGATTTCGCGTGATTCGTATTTTAATCGATGGAGCTTTTTCGAAGGACAGCGTAAATAAAATGAAAAAAATGAATCAAACTCAACAAAAAGTTACCATTTTAGTTTTCTTTCATAATAAATTTCTGGTCTTCAAAAAGTAATAACATTTTCATAGTTATAAAGTTAACGAGAAAGTTAGTTAAGTCAATGAAAGTCAAGCTTTTATAGTATCTGATTTATTTCTGACATTTATGGTCATAATGATCTTAACATTCTCTAAAACGGGGATCATTCATTTTTTCCGTGGCTCTGCTGATAGCATGTACTTCGTAAGTTCCATTTACTTGCGTATTCTATTTCCTACGTATATTGGGCTTTGCCCTTCGCGTAATCAACATCTTTGTCCTTTATTAAATAATGTTATTTGATCATTTATCAGATAAATTCACTTTTCAGATATCACTTTTCACAGTTTCACTTATCCAGATCTGTGGAAACCTGAAACAAAGACAAAATTTAAACACTTTTTTAATATATAGAAATGTGACGTAAAATGATGCATGAAAATAAAAGTTCATAAGTCATCGTAATTAATAAATAAAATACATAAAGACTTATCGCTCACACAAAGCAAGCCACAATGATTATCATTGAAATAGGTCTTTACTTATTATTCAAAATCATAGTTTTTAAATTCTTTATTTTCAATCGTAGTTTTTTTTATTATAATTTTTTTGACAGCAAATGTAATTTATGTAGCGAGTGCGAAGGAGAAAAAGAGTAAAGAGTAGAGAGTAAGTGGAAACGCGAGAGCTAGTATTGCTATCATATTGTAATCTTCCTGCTTTCAGGCTGCTCGCGCTCCGAGTTTTATGCTGTTTGGTGTTACTGCTCCGAACAAACGCGGAGGCAAGTGGCAGACGCGTGGAGCACGCGCTGGCGAAGCGTAACGTAGCGCTTTCACACGCACGGGTGCACGGACTTCTGCGTATAACTTTCACGAATGATTTCATAGCCGTTTTCATAACGTTTGCCATCTTCATCAATAAATGTATAATAATAGGTATTTATTTCCATTTACTCGGTGTCTCTAATTTATTACTCCCATTTTAAGTGTTCATTGTGTTTTTTTCAAGAGAAAGACTTCAAATTTCATAACTTGTAAGTGTAGGAATAATTAATAACATACATTATTGGAATTATTGTCAATTGAAAATTATGATTATTGACCAATTAGCGCTCAGGCAAGACCGTGTGGTTCTCTTCGCTCGGGAAAGCCCCGCCCACTGGCACTTGTCTGAGCGCTAATTGGTCAATAATCGTAATTTTCAATTGACAATAATTCCATAATTATACATCTTAGCGAAAAATGTTAATATTGAAAAAGAGCTTAAAATTCGATGCTCTACATGGATATACCGTGTCACCGGAATGCGTGACAACCGGGGTCGCGAAGGTTGATGGCCCTCGTGTGAGGGAAATCCATCGACGAATCTAGAAGTTCAGGAAAGCTTCCTTCGTGGGTAAGTGGAGGACACAGCACTAACCCCCTCACCTAGCTCTCTAGGAGAGGGAGATCCAGTGACAAAGTCACCGATGAGCTAGGATCATTAGCTGAAATTGATTTTGGTTTATTTTTGGCCCCTCTCCGAGGTACAGTGGGGTACGATCAAAAAATGCGAGGATGAACCTCGAGTGGGTGTCGAGAATTACTAGTGCCGGAGGCGCGCGCCTAGTTCGTCAGATCGACGTTGTTTTTCGGGGGCACCACCTGTTGGCCGGGGTGCACCCCTCCTTGAGGACGACCATGGAAGTTATCCGAGCTTCTTCTTCAGGGGCGGCTTCTGGCCGTTGGAAGTGCGACGTTTGATGGGCTGCAGTGGCGGAGGTACAGTAGGAGGCACCCTCAGTGTCTACGGGGAGGTCTGGCAGCCGGCGTTAACTCCTGGCCACTCGGTCTGGGTGGATGGCGTCGATCCCTCGAGGAATGAGCTGACTCTGGGTCGCAGCTGAGTAATGACGGGAGTGCTGTCGGTCACACCGATCACAACTCCTGTCTCGGCTCCTGCTCCTAGAGTGGCGTTCCTGCCTAGGGCGAGAAGGCGACCTTCCCATAAGCCCGTAAAAATGTAGACAGTAGCAAGGAAGAGTATAGCAATAAAGCAAAGCAAACGCTTTCGAAATCAAAAAGTTGACTTGCAGGCTTTATTCTAAACCCTCAAGTGATTTACACAGGAGGGGAGAGGCTAACAAGCGGTGCCGGTTTGGCCGTCGCCATCTGGCGCGAACTATATTTAGTACAGTAGATGCGGCGAGGTATATGTTTTACATATACGCGTATGGCGTGTAGCATTTACGCAGGCGCTCGGCGCAACAACCGGTTTATGCAACTTTTTTTTGATTCCCGTGCATAAAACAATTTTTTTATTTTTTGGGGTTTTATAGGTTGAAGTTCTAACAAATGTAATATATTTCATAAACATTTTTGAATTTCTGATTTCAGATAATATTTACTGCTGCTACAGTGCCGCCCGTTTGTATACTTTTTTTTGAGGTGGCCATATACGTCATAATAAATAAACAATTATTAGTATATTTTTTAAGAAAAAATATTTTTTTACGGACTTTAAGACCTACTAAATAAGTATAAAAAATTGACTTCTTTATTTACTTCCTTCCATAAAAAAAAAATTGAGAAAATCGTACGATTTTTACGTACGATAATTAATTCTTATCGATCTAAAATGTGGCCAGAGATTTATGTAAAATGCTAAATGATATTCAGGTGCAATAAATGTGCACTATCAAATATTTTTTAAATAAAGATTTTTACAAAAAATAATAAACCATGTTCGTTTATTTATTATAAAATTAGATCAGGTGCGAGCTTCGTACGCTGAGATTCTTTGTAGAGGTTACTATCAAATAAGCAATAATATTAGTGCCGCAGTTAGTTTCCGCCCCTTTTTAACTAAAAAAGCATTTATTATAGAAAATTGGTAAAATTTATCTCAATCAAAATATTTTCCATTCATTTTCGACAACTTTTACCCATCTTTCTGGCAACATGGCAATACCGTGTCGAAAGAACGGTGGCGGTTTTGAAGCGTTCCAATTATCTCTGAAAGGCAGAAACTAACTAATATAAATAAATAATAATAAAATACAACTACCGCTCGACCTCATTTTATTTAAAATTTTTATAATTTTTGTAAATAATATTCAAATTTTAATATACCTTGACTGGTCCACCTCCTGGTACATGCTTAACATTTTCTTTTGATCCGACTTTTGGTTTAGCTTTGTCTTTGAAATCTAATTTTACAGTCTCAATTTTCTTGTCACCACCACCTGGTTTATGTGATGCGTTTTCAAGTGATCCGATTTTTGGTTTTGCATTCCACTGAAGTTTCACTTGCGTTATCTGAAAAATAATGAATCTTGATCAAACAACATTAATAACAGAAAAAAAAACGTTTCTAGAAATCATTATAGAAATTTGTCCGAAGTCATTTGAAATCGAAATATACCGTATTCAGAAAATGTCTGTGTGTATGTGCGAATGTACGTGGCAGACTGTCTCTTTTACCAGTCTATTTTCTTCGGGCAGATCTCAAAATTTTGGATTTGTTTTCAAAATGTGCGGAAAAGAATAATAATTTCTGAAATGTATAGGATTTCTATATTATATGGGTAGCTTTATAACTTAAGGGTAGTTCTGAATAGATTCTTGAAACGGGGTTTTAAATGCATTGAGCTCAAACTAGTACAGATTGTAAATTGAACAATCAAATGGGGTTGTAACAGGCGCATTGAGCCTATTCGCGGCTAGTGAAATTGGACATATTGAATTCATTTTCGATTACTTCAACCTATTCTATCCTTCAGAAAATCCTGACTGTTACAAAGTGAAACTTCTAAATACGCGGAACGGAACACCGTGTTAGAAAGCTATATGGAGGGCGGGTAAATCCGATGCAATGAAATAGTATCTATCCAGACCTTGGTGGGAGGGGAGCACGAGGGGCAGGGAACAGAAAGCGGTAAAGGGGAGTAGAGAAAGTAGTGCGCATGCGCGGTGGAGAAACAAATGGGGATCCGCCGTTGAGTAAAGAACTGCAAGCCTAGTAGGCAGTAGTAAAATCGTTAGAAATATTCGTGACTCAAAGGGTTAAAACTGGTAGTTGTGAAAATATAAAGTTTGCCATTATATCTTCTATTATAAAGTTTACTTAATTAACACACTAACCTTTTTATCTCCACCGCTGGGAGTATATTTATCATTTTTGGCTGCAATTTTGGGTTGTGCTTTACTAAAATCAAGTTTTCTATTCTCTATTTTAATTTTTCCTCCTCCAGGTTTGTGCGCAGCATTGTCTAATGAACCAATTTTTGATCGCACAGCCTTTAAATTGGGTGAAGGTGCCGCTCCAACTTGGACTTTATTCATAGGTATTTCTAAAACATAAAATTATTTGAATTTATGGTGAAAGTAAAACAGGATGTAAGACCTCCACCCGACTGGTTCTACTTTATAAGTCATTTATCATGAATACATCTATTATGATAATAATAACAATAGCAACGAGACGCCGACGCCGCGCACGAGATTTTTACGTCTTTTTCGATACGTCGTGCGCAAAGACACGACTTTGCGCACGCACGCTGAAAATCAACTTCGCAAAATCGTATCTTGCACACGTTGTGTCGAAATGTACTATTTTGCTGACTGACTGGCGGTGTTCTACCAAACAGCTGACTGACCATTTTTCTTATGTTTAATACATCATGTATCCTCAAAAAAATTTTCAAGCTTAGTAAATTCATTGTACTACCCCGGTAAATATGACAATTTTGTTAGCGCACCTGAGACACCTGTCCCGACGATAGCCTGACTGACCAGACATCTTTTACGTACACAACAAATGTAATCCACTTTAAAAAAAAACAGCTTTCGTACATTCAGAGAGATATTAGACCGCTGGCTCTACGACTAAGAGAGCGGGTGCGTGTTGCGCCACGATATTTATGCCAGAGGCGAACATCACCAGCGCAGATGTTGATTAATTACTTTTTCTTCAAATGCGCACTACGTCCGCCACAGCTCGCTGCGTCCATCGCGTACTCTACACACGAAGTGGCGGATTTAAAAAATTTATAAACTATTTATTATAATTTTCGTTGTGCTGTAACTGAGGGTGTTTACTGCTGGGTTAGTCACGACAAAGATTTTCCCTTTTCCACTTACTGGTCACGTGCCCTTGCACAGCTCCTGGTTACCTCCGTTTGACGATTCCGGAGCAACCGTCATTCCTCTAAATTACTCGCGTCTTCTTATTGCTTCTTTAGGTTCTGTCTATCGGGATATAGTTTCTCTACGAGAAAGGTTATTGAGGTCTTCCTGTAGGCGGGTGTTGGAAATAGCGGTGCCTTGGAACCCGGCCGTGGATGAAATACCGAGCGGATCAATCCCACCCACCGCGATCCTGCAGATCACAAGGCCAACCGAAAGAGGTGACCTGCCCGGAGCTGAAGGAGCGTCTGCTGTCTCGACGGCGTTCACAGTGGTAGAAACCACCTCAAAACGCCGGTTGCGGGTGCCCAAGTTGCTGTTGCAGGAGTTGGCGGATGAGTCCCTCCCTTGATGGATGTCGCCTGCTGAGGTCATTCTCAGCCCACCGACGGCCACCGCCACCACCACCACCATTACGACTAGCACCACACTGAATGCCTCGGCAACGCTAGCAGTGATCGCGACGGCGCAGGGGAGCAGGATGGCGACTGGCATGCAGGAACAATTTTTTTACACCATCCAACAAGCGGATAATTGGAAGTTGCAGTCGATGTGCGTGCAACTTCCCAACGAGTCTGTCAGCTGATCGTGGCGGCCCCACCATTGCCCCGCCGAAAACAACGGCTGCCGCGGAAATGGCATTGCCATCTCCGATCGTCGGCTCGCAAGCATCGATGGGTGAAGAGGGCCTTATCCCCATAGACGGGGAGGAACCATCAGAAGTATACCACCAACGGGACGGCGCACAACTTCGTCGCGATGTTCGCGACGGACGGCGGCCCAGCGGACTACCACACCTAGCGAACAAAGCACAAGCCACCTACAGGATGAATCCGCCAGTCCCGCGAGATCGGCAGAAGCGGTGTCCTCATCCATGGAATCAGACAGCGATTTCGATGGGCCCATTAGACTATCGGCGAAAAAGAAGAAAACGAAGAAGCGAGAGATTGGCGGAAGCACGAATAATTGGAAGTGCGTTAAGCTGTTGCAGCAGTATGGATTGAAGTTCGCCGGAAACAAGAAGAAAGTACCGTTAGAATTCTTGGCGTAACTGGAGGACTGCAGAAGGGCAGGCGGCTGACGAGAAGATAACGAAAGACGATAGCGTAGCGACCATAGAGCGAAGCAGAAATCCACGTGCGGTTCAGCATCCGTTGCTAGTCCCGCGTGGGAAGGGTTCAAGCCCAACGAGGCATGACGAAACGAAGGACGAGACGTCGCGCGAGAATGACCCCAGCTCGGCATAGAATAACGGAGCACGGAAGAAGACGTTGGAAGTGATTGCGGAAGAGTCGGATGAAGCGCTAGATGTCGCGCGAGGTAACCAATTACAGCCGGCCACGAAAGAGCAGCGTAATAAGGATCGCAGCACTGATCTGCGAGAAGATTACGACGGGACAACCAGCTGGTCCAGAGCAGGTCGCGGACGAGGCCAGCTTACCAGCTTGGGATCGAGCCCTATCTGCCTTTTAGGCGAGCCCGATTCTTTGGCATTGCGGGGCAATGCCAAACAGGATGTCCCGAAGAGGGGTTTGCTCCACCCGGCATTTGCAGTGCAGGGGGGGAGATGCAGAGCGAAGCTCTGCTGAAGCCCACGTGCGAATATTCGACCTGAAGCCGGAAATGCAAGTCGCTGGGATGCACACCGACAACAGAAACTTCTTGTACCTTACTCTGGGAGGTCATCGGTACAGAGCCCTGTTGGACACAGGAACAGCAGTCTCCATCGTCGGGTTGCGACTAGCAGAGAAGTACAAGAATCGCCTGGAGGCCTGCCATACTACCATAAGAGGAATCTTAGGTGGGACGTCGCGACCGCTAGGAACTTTAAAGTTCCACGTGGAAATCGACGGATGTGCAGGGCCCCTAGTATGTCGAGCAATGAGCACCTTAGATCACGACATAATCCTTGGTATCGATTTTTGCAACACGTGGTATGTGCAGATACGACATGCCCAACGATTGTGGAGAGTGCGCGACGGGCTCTGGCATAATTTCCATCATGGCGAGCGAGAAGAAGTTGAGATAACCGCGTAATGCGCTGAAATTTCCAAGGTTACGAATGAAAAAAGACTGAAAATAGAGGAATTAGTCGTGAAGTACGTGCCGAAAGAAACGGATTACCCAGGTACCACTAACCTAATAATTCACCATATATATGTACAAGGAGTTGCGGCGATAAAACAGCCGATGCGCCGTATGACGCCGAAAATGCTTCAAATCGTGCAGGAAGAGGTTAGGAACTTAGAGGCCCTGGGAATCATAAAGAAGTCAGCGAGCGAGTGGAGTAAGTAGTGCACTAGTGATCATCAAAAAGTCGGATGATTCCTACCGATTTTGCATCGATTTTCGTGACCTCAACAAAGTCACGAGAAAAGATGCTTACCCAATTAGGGGGGTGGACGCCATCTTCGACCAGATGCGTCGGGACGACTAAACTCTACTAGTCGAGTTTAACCAACAATTAACTTCTGACGGAGCAGTAGCCAAGAGAGACAATATTTTCGAAATTAGATTGGCCAATAAAACAGCGAAACAAAGCTCAAGCTTGGGGATACTAACACTTTCAAAGAAGCTACTTTAGATTTAGCGATAAACAATCTAGGCAACCTGTTCGAACCTGAAACAATTACATACAAGACCGCCGCGAACGCCCGTTCTGAAGCATCACAAAACGCATGCAAGTGCCAGGCACGAACCTTGGTGGTGCCATACGAACGAGGAATCCTAATTTTTTCAACATCTATAAACTGCTGCTGGTACTCCCGCCAATCATTCTCCAAAACACCTAACACCGGGATGTCCCAATCAACACCTTGCAATCATAAGAGTTGAATAAACAACTTGGCATGAATTATAATGACTGACAAGAATCCTACAGAATCAAATAACTTGGCAACCTTAGACAAGATCGATCTCTTAGTTCTAGCGGGCGTTGAGACAGGCAGCGTTATTAGAAAATGAAAATAATCTTCAGCTGGACTCCATTTCAAACCTAAAGTTGAACCAACCTCCTTCTCACTGAGCTCCCTTGTCTCCCGTACATTCTCCGACTCAATAAGATGCGGGTGATTCCCTGAGCATTTGTCAAGAGACTTCCCAACAGACTTCAATGCGTCAATCAATTCAATCTGAGCTTGTTTAGTCTCGAGTAGATTATTACCTCCCGCCAGAAAGTCATCAACATACCTATGCTTGCGAAGCAGGACTGACGCAAGAGGATGACTTTGACTCACCAAATCGGCTAACCTTAACAAGCAAGCGTTCGTGATAACGGGGACTAACACCGTTCCGTATGTAACGGTAAGTAGACGTCAAACCTGAAGAACTTCTGATAAATCCAATCGCCAGAAGATCAACTGCAATTTGGTACCTGCAAATTCAAGAAGCATTTGACGGAAATTTTTGACAATGTCACATACAAAGACAAACTCAAAAAATAACACCACCTGACTGTTATAGCAATGATTTATAGCGAGGAATTCAACGAATTTCGGACCTGATCCTTCTGTGAACCATTAAAAACAACACGGATCTTTCCGCTTCCATCTTTCTTAAACGCGGGATGAAGCAGCAAAAAATACCGATCGAGTTCCTCAATATCGTTAGAAACAGGCTCCATATGCCCGAGGTCGAAATATTCCTGCATAAAAGCATGATATGCGGATGCAACCACCGGCTGTTTCTCGAATCGTCGTTCTAATCGATTCATACAAACATTTGCAATTTTATCGGAACCTAAAAACTTAACTTCCTTGCAAAAGAGCAGCTTAATAACGAAGCGACCTGCAACATTCCGACGATGAATCTGCTGGAAATGATCCAAGCAAGCTTGTTCATCTGCGGTCAAGTGTTGCTTCTGAGGAATATCCTCGCATTCCCAAAATGAAATGATTAGTTCGGATAACCGATGACCCTCTGACAGGTGATGCACGTTGGTTGCCGAACTGGAAGATGTTGCCGACAAGCACCCATCCAAACACTGGTGATAAAGCAACTGCGACGAATGTCTGGCAACATCACCGCGCCATTCACAGCAAAGCTCAGTAAGCAGTCCACACGCCCTGGGCGATCAAACTGGGTATCAGCATGAGTTGAAGATCTTGTATGGGAGACCAATCGGAAATCATTATCTTCTCCCTGGGTATAATACTGGATACTCGCTTCACGACCAAAGCTGAAAATTCGAAATTGGAATCAATAGAAATCGGAGACTTTAGAATCAAACAACTTGACTCTGAGCTATAGCACTGGTACTCCCATTTAACCCAGATACGGTTACGCTGACAAACTTCCTTTTTAATGCGAGGGTCTCTGCTATGCTTACAAAGACGAATGATCTTCCAACACATGAATCGAATAAAACTCGAACGGTTATCCGGACACCTTCCTCAGACTTGAGGAACATGATTACGGCGGATAAAAGATGATTATGGCTACAAAAATCAGATACTTCACTGTCTGCGTCGGAAGCGGAGAAGTGAGTCGTCGTCAACTGTCCGGCAACAGAAGACGCCACTGACTCATCCGTGTGAAGCATGGAGTGATGCTTACTCCCACACACGTAACTGCTCCCCTTTAACTTGCATGCATCTGTAATATGACGCTGACTTAAGCAGTTAGTGCACAAGTTCGCCGATACGGCATGCTCCTTCCGCTTGGCAGGTGTGAGTCGGTAAACCTTTTGCATATAATTCATCCGATTCTGACTTCCTTAGCGTCCTAGCCCAATCTAGTCGAACGTTTTGAGGAAGCTTATTGTCAAGACATTGAATAAAAACCATATCCCAATGCTCCACCGGTAACTTAAGTTTCTTGAATACATTGATACTCTCTGTACTGTATTCAAAAGCTGACATAAATGTTCACCAGTTTCGTGAGAGGCAGCCGGGAGTTTAATAAGGGCGTTAAAATTTGTCGAAAACCTCAAAAAACGGGTTGTCCTACCGACTACATAGCGTCTGTCAAGCAGACCTGAAGTTTTGTGTGGAGGTATCAAAGCTTTTTAGCTTAGCTGCAGCTTCCCCTTCAAGTGCACTGGATAAATGCTCAAACTTAATGATGTCCGACATGGAAGAATCATTTAAAACAAGAGAAATAGAAATTTGCTTCTAAACGTTTGCCAATCTCGCTAAAACCATTAAATTTTGGTAATTTAACTCTTTCGAGTGAAGACTGTGACGAAGTCGAGGAAGTCGTAGTTGCAGTAACACTAGGTGCTGCTACCGTAGGAACTAGAGTTAACGCAGCTATGATCTCCTATACCCATGATTTCGCCTCGAGATATGCTGATAAAGCATTGTTAAAAAGACCTAATTTAAAATAACTCCTATCCTTGAACTCCTTCAGGTGAAGGGAGAAAGCTGACAATCTCACTCGCGACAATCCGCCCAATAAGACTCAAGCACTTCCAATCGTGCGCGATAGTCTTGAAGGGTTATAGCAGTAGCCGCTTTCTGCTTTAAAGTATTGGCTTGGAAGTTACTTAGTATTGTTAGTAAAATTTATTCAATATTAATAACTTTTGCGCTTACTATTCATTTTGACCTGAAATACGATCCATATAAAAAAAAGGGTCTAGTGCTTGCCGCGCGGTTAATGACCATGGGACAGAAACTATTAAGCAACATTTTAAAAATTTATTATATAGAAATATATGTTCCAGTGGTATTGCAGCTCCTTTTCCCTTAAAGATGGCGAACTAAATTTGAACGGTAAAAATCGCTCAACTACAAGTACTATTTTTCTGTTTAGTTAGTTTAATAACTGCCAACATATATAAGTAAATGATCGATTTTTATCATTCAATTTTTGAATTTCTTAATTTTTCAGTACAAATATCATTTTTGCTTTCTCATAGAGAAAGCCTTGTGTCGCCAAAATTTTTCGATCTTCAGATTTTGACGTAAAAGTACTT
>JAWWEP010014203.1:0-18993 GCA_035582995.1 Sycophila quercilanae | reverse complement strand
TAGTGCTGATTTAGTACTCCCAAAAATGCGCACTAGTGCGTGAAGTACTACTTCACGCACAGAGTTGCATAAATTAATTATTGCAATTTTTAATAAATTGTTTCTCTCGACGAATAAATTAATTAGTTTTTGATGAGTTGAAAAGCTTATTATACTTAAGGATATGGAAATCACGTCTGATCGGACACGTATGTTACTACTTAACGTTAGGTAAGTAAAATAAAAATTAATAAAGTGCAATAATATTCCGTAATTATGGTAAACTTAAGCTAAATTACTTAAAAAAAACAGACAAAGAGTGTCAGTAGAAACAGACGGGTATGGTGGGACAAGTTACCCTTATATTTCTTGATGAATACAGGTAGGATTCTATAAGTTTAAAGTATTAATTTTATTACTACGTTAATAAAAAAAATAATCAGTAGTTTTTTTCACAAGTTTATATTTCTATAACTTATTATTTTATGTAATAATATTTATTAGTACATACTTACTTGAATAGTAGAAAACGTTATATATACTTCTTTTCGCTTAATAAGTAACATAAACCATTAAGCGTAAATTCTAATTAGAACTTATATTATTGTAAAAATTTCTTAAAATAGTAAATAAAAAAATACTTATCTATATACTTTTTTAAAAAAAAGCAATTTTAGCCAAATACTTTAATCTACGCAAATATCATTATCATAAATATTATAATACACCTAAACAAATGAAAAATTAATTAAACATTTTAAATAAATGAAAATAATATTTAAAAAAAAATGGAAACATAGTACGTATGTAATGTACAAATTATGAATAACGGAGTAAACGTACCGATAATCATAAGTATTCAGTAAAAGATAAAGTAAAAACCAAAAAACATACAATTCTTCATCGTTTTTTATTATTTCTTAAACATTTAAACAAATTTGCAAATGTTCTAAATTAATTAACTTCAGCCTAGTATACTCGAAAAACACAATATAATTATTTTGCCTAAAGCTCGCGTAAGTAGTAACAGCTGGCGACAGTCAGCCGTAAAGCAAAAAGTGGCGCCAACAGCTACGTAAGTATTTACCAAGTCTTACCCGAGCTTACTCACCAAGCCGACTAACCTTCATTTCGCGACGTTTCGCTACCGCAGAACCTGATGAGTTTAAGAAAGCGCGCGTCGTCGGCGTTTGCATATATATAGAGACACGCCGCGTCTCTCATAAAAAAGGCCGCAAGAAATCAAGAGACAGTCGTCCTTCGGACTGCGTACACCAGTACGACCGGACCCACACATTCCGCCTCAATCCGTCCGTATAGATATATATACAGACTCATCCTCAACGCGCGCAATTCGTACATCTCGTCGCTCGAAAATTCCAGACCGACTAGTCAATCGCGCGAGTATACAACAATATAACACTGCCGTCGCGAGCAGACTCTAGTGCCGCTTATCACATCGATATCATTTTTATTCGCTCGGACACAAGTTATTATACACAGGAGAAAGAGACATTGAAGCACTGAAAAATGGTCAGCGCGAAACACCTGACTGTCGGTAAGTCCCAGTGCGAGCTTGACAAAAAAGCCGGGGTCCGCTTAAACTTTTTTGTTTACAGTTATATGTATGTTTGTGTATGCTTATACGATGTAACGGGACGCTTTGTTTTCATATGGCAAAATGACAGGTTCGAAGGCGCCGCCCCTGGAGAAGGGCAAGCTGCGGCTCTACAGCATGCGATTCTGCCCGTACGCGCAGAGGATTCACCTGGTGCTTGACGCCAAGAAAATACCGTGAGTAGTAGCGTTTTACCGTAAGTTATTGAGGAAGCACGAGGCAAAGGAATTCGGTAGCTCCTACGGTGGCGTCGATCGCCTCTGAAGTCATCGATAAAAATTCCACAAGGTGATCGGGATTTGAGTCATCGTTCTATTATTAGGGGATGCTCCTCTGCTCCGGATTTGGGAAATTTCTTTCCCTTTTTTTTTTGGGAAGACGAATGGTTTTCACTGTAATTTGAACTTTTGTAGTGACCAGAATGTTACTGACAACACTGACATACTGACATAATTTTTAATGTCTTTGTTTGATTAGTCTGGCTGTTATTTATGTTTATGAATTAATCTTTACACACAATAATCAGTATTCACGATGTCATGACGATACAGTTAATAAATGTCTTGTGAAATAGATTTTTATGTGGCAATATTTTGTTTCAGATACGATGTAGTGTACATTAATTTAAGTCAGAAACCCGAATGGCTGCAAGAAAAAAGTCCACTGGGTAAAGTGCCTTGTATAGAATTTGAAAACAGTGATACGCTGTATGAAAGTTTGATTATAGCCGAGTATTTAGACGAAG
Organism: Sycophila quercilanae; assembly: GCA_035582995.1. Lineage (NCBI taxonomy): Eukaryota > Metazoa > Arthropoda > Insecta > Hymenoptera > Eurytomidae > Sycophila > Sycophila quercilanae. Next base: position 16,651 of record JAWWEP010014203.1, on the reverse strand, counting down.
CTTTTCCAGAGCACCGTTTATTCCCATTAGAGCCATTAGCCAAAGCAAAAGATAAGTTGCTTATTGAAAGATTCAATGAAGTTATAACTAATATGTTTAAAGTGAGTACAAACGACAATTTCTTTTTACCAAATGCAAATAACTGTTTGTAAATATAAGATTTCTTTGCAGCTTTATTTGGGAAAAACTATAGATAAGGATCAATTTAATGAAGCTTTACAAGGTTTAGAAATATTTGATAGAGAATTAGCTAAAAGAGGTACACCTTTCTTTGGTGGTAGCCAACCCGGTATGCTGGATCTTATGATCTGGCCATGGTGTGAGCGAGCAGATATTATTAGAGTACTTAGAGGAGAACAATATGCCATTCCCCGAGAGAGATTTTTAAGACTGGTTGGTTTTTTTGCTTAACTTCATAAGATCTTGAAAATGTATATAAAATTAAAATTATTAATTCGTTGATATTTTTATTTAGCTGGAATGGAAAGTAGCCATGAAAGACGACTCAGCTGTAAAAGGGAGCTATCTAGATTCAGAGACTCATGCAAAGTATATAAAAAGTAAACAGGCTGGTGCCCCACAATACGACTTCTAATGTGATTCAAGCACCCACTATCAAGACTACACTGAATATACAAGGAGACTTAAATTAAATATATTTACACATATCGCTGCACAAGAATTTTTATAGCATATGTAACAAATTGTTATTACACAAATATTAGGATATTGTTTGACAATATCACAAATTTTATGTTAAATGTTCATAAATGTTCATAAATAAATGTTTTTCAAAGTTTATAATATAAAAAATTATATTTACAATATTTTACTCTCCTTTTTTACAAAATACACTCAAATAAGCATTAAAATATACTAATTGGTATTAAAAATCATAGAATATAATCCATAAATTAAAAATATGATAAATATAAGACAAGCAGCTATCATAAAAGTTTGTGTATTATCTTTGCGTAGCCTTAATAGCTGCTCCTCATTTTTCTTAAGCACCTTCTTTGTTTCTTCAAGTTCAGCTTCTAAGGCTTCTCGATTATCAAGTGTAATCTGTTGAGTAAGTTTTTTTTCTAATACACTGATTCTGTGATAAGTATGCGCTATGATATCTTGCACTTTTTGTAACTAAAAAATAATTGTAATAGTAAATAATCTATGACATTATACACAAAAATCAATTGAAAGTGATACCTCAGTCATAGTTGATCGATTTTTAGAAGACATTGTTTTGAACAATAGTTCCCGTTTTGTAAAATTAATTATTTATCCAGGAGCTGGTATAGTTTACAGGTGTCACCGTGACGCCATTTTGAAACTTTAAACAGAATTCATCACATCCACGTGTGAGTGTCTAAACCTAACTGTCCAGATTTAGTGACTTTAAGAACACATTTAAAGGGTACAAAAATTATTTAATTATTTTAAAAAAATTTCAAAATAACATTAAATGAATTAGGAAAATAATTTTTTAAAGAGTAGTTTATATTATTAGCAAAATTTAATTTATAGTCATATTTTACAAAGAACAAATAAGTCAGCATATCTATCGATCATCAAATATTTGACTTAAATACATCTGCATTATCCCTAGTTATTTATAAATAAAAGTTTTTCACATTCTTTCTTTACATGTATATAAAATTAAATCTACAAAGGGCTTGTGGAAGTGAAGAAATGATTGGTCCATATCCTTGAGAATTATCGTATAATTCAAAAAGGGGAGCAGCAACTAATTTGTAATTCTTAGGTACTGCAACAAGAGCTGAAAGAAATAAAAAAATAATTAGTCGATTAAGTGAATATTTGATGGCAAAAAATTAGTGAGATATAAAAATTGTAAATATTTCATTTACCTTTTTCTTGTAATTGAACTAAAAATAAACGTTTGTGTTCCTTTGGCTTTGTTATGTGTGGTGGAATATATGGGTACTGAGGTGGTTCAAAATTTGGTCTCCACCAATTTCCAATTGTGTCTTCTATCAGCCATTCTTGCTTGACCCCATCCTGACGTCCAAGAATCTGTAATTTAAATACTCACTGTGAATATGTTCCAAACATTAAATAGAAAATGTAAAATATTACAATTCAAAATCACAATACAATTAACACTTCATTATTAGAGTAATAAAACTGTAACAATTATTAAACATACATAGTATGATACGTTATAAAATGCACAATTTTTCCAGAATTTTTTTACATCAGTCTGAAATTCCTGCTGTTACATTTTACATACACCTTTTTGTATTTTATTATACAACGGAAACTTCAAATAGAAAGATCACATTGAAGTGTCCAGATTTGTAACTTACTTATACAATAATGCTGTAAATACATTTAAGTTACAAATCTAGTTACAATTGTTACATAAATATTTGTTTACATAATTCAATTGTACAAAACATAGACACAAAATAATATTACACAAAAGATTTCCGCAATGGATTCATATAAATCTTTTCAGTAGCTAATGTACTAATAAGATGCTTTTGAAAATTCTATAAGAAATAAGATTTCATTTAAAAGAATATTTACAATGCTAAACCCATATCAATAAAAAATTACAACGCAGTTTATTTATCATAATAAAACTCTAAAAGATTGCTTAAAGCAATGCAGTTAAATTGTAGGTACTTAAATTAAAGTATATTCTACCTTAAATTAATTAAGAGCTAAAATATTGTCTATCATAAAATAAGTCACTTCTAGTGAGGTGAATAGTGAGTTAAGATGTCTCTTCAAGCTTTACCTCTGTAAGGAGCCTTTTTAATCCTTCTACCTCATCTTCTCCTGCATTTAACTCTCCACCAGGTCTAGAAATATAAAATAGGAATATGTTAATACTATTAAAAAGCCTTCATTTTTAAATAAAATTTTATTACAAATTGAAAAATGCTTACAATTTGAAGAATGTTGTACCCAACTGAAGCATAAGTACATGTGGCAGTCCGTGTTCATGAACTAGCAAAACTCCTTCAACACTGCGACGCATTCCAATCTTGTCAAATTCATCTCTCATACGTTGGAAACGTGCCGGCACAGATGGATCTTTTTCGAACAGTGGCTCTTTCGTTCCAAATGTATAGTTTGTCAAAGGATATCTACAGTAAATCAGTTTTTTGTTTTTGTTAAGAAATATTAAAAATTACATTACTTTAAATTTGCACTCCTATAACTTTTCCAAGCACTAACATAATTACTCACAATTGTATTATAAAAAAAATACATAATCTTTTAACAAATAAAAATTGAAAAAATAAACAAGGTGCTTGGTTACATGAAGCAAATTACATAATATTTACAAAATAAATTTCTGAATTATACCAGCTTTTACAATTAGAAATATAACAAGAAGTACAGTTTACCATTATGATTTTTTGCTGTTATTACGAGTAATAAAAGATTATATAAATAAATAATACACATTCCATATATTTTTGAAAAACTAATTTAAAAAAAGACTGTTTTTAGAAATGAACGTTAATGATGTATATTTTAAGAAAATAGATTAGGAAATAGATGTAAAAACAATTCTTTTTACAATTTATATAGCATTATGCTCCAAATAAACGACAAATTGAACTTTTACAAAAGATTTGCCATGATTATTCAATGAAAGTTAACAAATATACCCTGTGCAGTCCAACAGAATGAGAGAATTTGTTTAAACAATAATTTTGAGGATCAATGGCTTGAAAAAACACTGTGAATGCAAAGTATTCAGCATACATCGCAAACGCCGACGTACAAAAGAGCCTTAAATTACGAGTAAACTTATCGACTAGCGAAATAAGTAGTGTATACACAAAAATCAGCGTCTTTACGCCGGCCATGGCCGCCGCCGAGCATTTTTACAGAAGGACGCTCCGAAAGCGCGCCCAAGCGCCGTAACTTACAGGTTTATCGTTCTGTTGATGGTGACCGATGGATTTGGTGGCATCTTGCCGTCGAAGGAGCTGCTGCTGGATCTTCTTGGCCAACCGCTGCCCTTGACCTGATTTGTCATCCTCGTGGCTCACTCCGCCGCGGAAACACTGTCTCGGCGCCCGCGAAGCGTCGTCTTTGATGATATAGCTACCTCTGGAGTATGTAAAGTAACACTCGTATCGTAAAACGCCCGGATGTTTGGCTTCGGTAGAACCTAACCTACAAAAGAGCGTCGGCGGCGCTTGTCCAAACGTCGCTTCTGCGCGGCGCGGCTTCCGATTGGTCGGGGCAAATAGATGAACGTCATCCTTAATTCAAAAGTCCAGAATTGATAATTTTAGCGCGTATAGTTTCTCTGTATATGCTTTTGATAATTTCCTTTTAAACAATTTAAATAAATGGTAACTTTATTTCTTTTATTACGCATTTAATTTAATACAACTGAAATTAGCTCACAAGATTTTAATGACAAATAAATTAACGTATTTCATAATTGTAGAACAATTTTCAGTATAATAAAGCGGAATTTCAAAATTCAGGAGTCCATAATGGTAGTTTACTTTCCTGTAAGATGGTCATAAACTATTTCATAATTTACTCTAATAATATCTATAGTTCTATAGTAAGTTATAAAAAAAAAGATTTCTTTTATTAAGGAGTTAATTTAAAATTGTAATGGTTACTACGATGGTAATTTGGTATTTAAGAAAAATCGCTGAACCATTTCCAATAAGTATATATAAAGGCGCAAAGCGCAATTTCGAAATGCAACATAATAGCAGAGGTATGATAATAGCCTACTCATCTCTGATAATAGCTCTGATAATAGTCAATATAATTTGCATGCAGCTTGCTTTCCTGTAAGCTGCTGCCCCCTATATCAACAATTATTTCCCAATAATTCTGATAATTCTTAATAAACCACGCAGTAATAAAAAAAAATCACGCAATCACATTTTCTAAAATAAAATATCAATTTTTCTACCTATAGTTTTTAGGATTCGCCTCGCCCAAAGGAGGCAAAAAAAATTAAAATGCAGGAATAGCACGCAGACTGCAGAGTCGCAGACTTGCGCAGAACAGATCAATAGTCTAATCGGAAAAAGAGGTCGCTGCGGTCGATTGAAGAAGCCGCGGCCATTTTGCCGCGGTGTCCGCCATACGGAATCTGGAGGCGCAGCGCGACGGTATACCTAGCGATCCGTAGGTAGCTCCGGCGCTTCAGCATTTCCCGCTGGAGGGAAATCCAACCCCCGGGGCGGTCCAACAGCCTCGGTCACATCGGCTTCCTCCTCGAGTGCCGCGACGGGAACTTCCTTCTCCGCTGGGGGGAACAGAGAGAGAGAGAGTTCGCCCCGCGTCCGTGTGTCGATATCGTAAGTGTTTCAGCGGTGAGTCTAAGGCTTCCATCATTCACTGAAAGAAAAAAAAAACGAGAGATATACTTCTGGATCGTTCTGCGGGCGCGGCACGGGCTTGGGAGACTACGTGGGTTCGTCGACCTGCGGGCGGCCGGAGCCCGGAGGTAACTCAACTCCCCGAGTGCATCTGTTTACGTCGCTGTTGCGATGCGTCGTTTTGTACCAGCCGTTCGGGCGGACTTGTCTGCATAGGGGGATCGATTACGTGTCCGCGCGTCGTGGCCTCGTCGTTATTTCTGGTACACGAGAGAAATTCCGCGTGCATCGATAGAGAGAGGCTTCGTCTTTTTGCAGTGTGAATATTTAATATTAAATGGCTTGATGCTTTTGTTGGAGGCGTATATGTACTTTCTGTTAGTTTGAAGTTGAAATCTGGGAGAGGACATTTTTTTTACCTCGATGGTTAACTTTTAGATACTTACGGAGCACTACTTTATGGGCTACGTTAGCCTATATCTGTCTAAGGATAAAAAAAATTAATAATAATTCCTTGATGCTATTCACTTTGTTATATTTATAATTGTTGCTGCTGATGCAAATTATACTTATTTTATAAATCAGACAAATTACGGAAGAATAAATTACAAATTGATAGATATTACTATGAAAATAAAAATTAACAATATCTAAGTATCTAAGTATTTTAATTTAATTAAATTCTCTGTTATTCATACTTACAAAAATATATTCTTTTTAGTACTTTATAAAATTGTGTTATGGAATTTGCATTCAATACAGCTCTTTAAAAAAAGATATACATTAAATTTTATTTCTAAAAACTATATTTTAGATTAAAAAGAAATTAAATAACTGTTAAATTAATAATTAAATAACTGTTTTTGTATATCTTTTTTTAAATTTTTAATATATTTCTCCAATGAACCATATATTTGGGGTTACAGCGTAGCATAAATGGTATGTTGCAGGAATCTTAGGCATCTGAAGTGTGTGTTAGGTGCAGAGATCAGGTAGAGGAGAATCATCGCTGGAATTTTTTGAAAAAAATAGCAAAATAAAATAAATGAAAAAGTGCTGCAGTTAAACTTTTGTTTTCCTCATCTTTGCTGAATTTCATTGTCACTTGCCACTTTGCTGCTTGGTCGTCTAAATTCGCGTCGTCTTGCTAAGTTGCATCGTACGTTTTAGCCAAGTGACACAATAAAGAAGAGAGAAGGTTTTCGAGTTTCTATATAAAAAGGTAAACATCTACTAGTAATGTAATAAATTAGCTCTTAATGTGGGAGGGAAGTGCTGTGATTTCAAGTTTAGTCACTTACTTCTTTACTCTCAATGCTTTTTTTATTTTTGTGAATTTAAAATTATCAAAAAATGTTAATTAAAAGTTTCATATAATACTTAGCTCATAATATAAAATTACATTTAACTCAAATCATTTTCATATAGTTAGTACTATATTTCAAAGTTACCGAGTGAGTGGTAAGTAATTGTCAGATAGCTCAAATCGAGTAATAAAGTACATATGTGAAGAAAAAAAATCCCTGCTTTCATAAATAAAAGCTCCCTCCAATATCTACAACTGAAAGGAATGTTTTCATGCAGCAAAATAAAAAAACTTCACTCCTTATATTACCAACGAGACATTAGAATAGAAGTTTCCAAATCAGTAGCCAATCGTTGTTAAACTCAGCGGTCAAGCTTTATCTAAACTTACTTTTGAATAAATTATCACACAATTTGCTCTCGAGGTAAGTTTGCTCCAAAAAGGAAAGCATCAACACCTTTAAAAACATTTAATCTAAAATTTTAACAAAAAAAAATCTCTTTTTAAAGAAAAAAAAAACTCCTAATTTTGATTTACAAATGCCAGATAAGTAAAGCGCCTGTTGTCGAACATCAGGCGACTGGAAAAAAGTTAAAAGCACCCGGCAGAGAAGTCGTCGTAGACCAGCGACGAGAATTTTATCCAAGCGCGCTTCTCGGATGCTGCTGCTGCTGTTGCTAAAAAAAAAAGAGAGAAAACAGCTAACAGCACAGTGTCCAGGGTTGGATTCCTCATTCAGCGGTTCGGTCGTCGGCATCAAGTGTCACTTTGCGCAAACGTAACTGCGTCCAGACTCTCGCGGCGATCACACGCACACACGAACGAGCAACAGGATGGGAGATAACGCTGTCGCCGTGCGGAAGTAATCCTAGCCCTCTTCTATCTGTTTCACTCCAAGTATCGAAAAATTAAGTTAGTACATGATAAATTACTGGTTTAAAAAAAAAAAAATTCTGCGAAAACAATGCGGTTGCGATGGCAATTACCAGATGCAGACGCGACGAGCGAACGAGTAAAAGTATCCTTTTGGGCCTCGGCCTACGATGCTATGTTTTGTATACTTGCCTATATATTTGCCTCGAGTGCAGAACGCCTGCAGCAATGCGCTCGTTTGTTTACAAGTTCGGTCGATCGAGACTGCATTGCACACCTTTACCTTCGAGCGTTACGGTTGATTATGCAGACGCCCTTTTTTAGGGATTACTCTAAACGAAAAACTATTTTTATTTAAGTTTGCAAATTGGTATTTACTGAATAAGGAGAAAGAGTTTCACGACTTAAGTGAATACACGTGTACTCATGAATTAATCATAATTTGCATTTTTTTTAATGTTAAAAAAAAAAAGTTGAAACAAACAATTCAACAAATTATTTATTATATTAGATTTTCAACTAAGACAGTCACATTGCAAAACATTTGAAGAAAGTAAATTATTTCATGGATATAGATCTGTTACGGATTTTTCAAATTAATTATATCTAAATGTAATACATTAATATAAGCTGAATTCCGGAGTTGAGCGCCATTAAATATAATTTTGCTCTTTTCGTTTTTTTTACATTATCTTTTCTTTTCTTTCTTTTTTTTAAACTCAATTTACATTTTGCTATCCTCCTTTTTTTTAAACTATCAAAAATCAATCTGTACACTGTTAATTTCTCCGTCAATGGTCCAGACGGAAATAACGAGCTTGAGATCTTCTAAATAAGAATTTAAGCATACAGAAAAAATAATTAATGTTTAAGATACACGCGAGTCACACTACCTGCTATATCATTACCTTCTATCTTATATTATTACCTTGATTTCTTTCATATTGATGAGCGCCCTCCTTAAAGTTTAGTTAATATTGTATAGTTAGTTTACTTCAGGACTTGCAAGTTTTGAATCCTTATGGCTTATGTTTGCTATCTATGCTGAATTTTTAATTCATCAGGTGTTTGCCGAAATGGTATAGAACAGTGGACTCTTATGTTATGTAAAACTTCAAAAACGATTTCTTAAACTATTTTTACTTTTTTAATTGACAATTATTTTTACTTTTTATTTTTTATTTATAATTATTACAGTTACACGGATAAATAGCTCTTACGTTGCATATTTAGAATAAGTTGACAAAAAATAAACTAAAACTTAACAAAACTATTACAATAAATAGCACAAAAAAAAACGTAATTGAGGATTTAAATTCATTATTTAAAGGCTTGCCCAGGTGTATTAAACTTACCATATATACATATTACGTACCAACGTTTGTGTATATTCCAGTTATTATTTTAATTTACCTTTGATATCTAATTTTTGATTTACAAAATAATAAGAGTTCAACTATTTAATTAAGAAAAGTTACGATCGGATTGTAACACATCGAAACTGCATTACCTAATTTTTATTTATCGCCAATAGTATCTGGGCAAAAAAAAAAAGAGAATTGTACAAAAAACATTTTCTCGAAGCTGTCACAATTTTTCGCAGCAGGAGTGTTATCAACTTAGATCAAGCTTTTTTTTAGTGTATAGATGTATGCGTACATTCGCTCGAAACATGCTTCGTTGGGGACGATTTAGCTTGAATTTCAGGCCCTAAACTTAGTCTTCAAGGAGATAACTTTGAAATTGGAGAATCGCATTGCTAATTTTCCATGACTCCGTCGGTTTTTTTTCATCGATCTAAAACGCTCTACAATACTGTGCTTTATACGTGAGAAGAAGAAAAGCTGCTCATCTGGCGTCACTTCTTTTTTTGCGATTTTTTACCGCGAATAGATCACAAGACGACTTCTTCCGATCCGGTGGCTGAGAAATATATTGAACTTATATCAGTGATATTCCTGGTGCCACTTGTTTACTCCGAGTGTTTCTTTTTTGATATTGATTTTTACACCCTTACGTGCGTGTGTTTAATGATTGCTAGACATACTGCATTTTTTAACGTTACCATAACATTTCATATTTTTTTATTTATTTATTTTTATTTTCTTTCTCGCTCTTTATGTTACCAAGAACTTTATTATTGTTCTTTTTTTCATAAGTGTGTTTGATGAAAATGTAACAAGTACTTCTTAAGAGATTATAACGTCGTTAATTTATTTTATTTTTCAGTATCACTAATATATTTATTATTTTTATTCTTTTGGATAAAATGTTTAGTCTTGGATTAAATTTGGATAACATATTTAGTCAGAAGTATTTTTTCTGTACAAAAAAAAAATTCTAAAAGTCTCGAGATATTCTATAATTATTTTTTAAAGGAATTTTGTGAATTAGCAGATGTTTTTGTAATATTATTTTCTTAGCTTTTATTGAAGTCAAAATAACGTTTAATTTCATGTTTCTTTTCAGTTGTGGTGAACATTGATAAACCAATTGTGGTTTCATTCTGATTCATTCATTAAGCAAATACAACCTAAAAATTGTCTTCGTATTATTCAATGAAATTTTTACATTTCAATCTTGAAAAGAAGAATCGTCTTTTTTTCAAATTATTAGGACATCGTCAATCATTCGTCAGTCGATAGTTACCCATTAATATATTTTAAAACAATCGTATCTGCTAATTCTTAACTATAGATATACTAATTTACGTATTCAAAAAACTTCGTGAAATTTTTATGAGAAAATTTATTCGTTGTGACGAAACAGCTGCATTAAAAAAAAAACTAAATTGCGCTTTTATCATTTTTTAAGGTTTTCCTTCTACTGGATATTATACTAATCACTTATTAAGTATTATTCAAGATAAACTGTATTTTGGAAACAGGTTGTTAAGAAGACATATTATATTGTCTTTTGTTTTTTCTCAAAAAATTAATAATTACTAAATTAAGTTACGTTAAGAATCCTCGTAAAATAGATAAAAATAATTTGGCCCCTCACAAAATATTATTAAAAACTATTAGCTCCTTTTATATAATTACAACACTCTGTGAAAGTTTGAAATTACACAAAAAATAATTATACTAAAAATATCCCTCTTATTTTTTAATTAAAGAAATTTTAAATATGAAATAACTGACTTAATCTTGCCATTTAATCTTGCCTAACAACCCTAAAAGTTTAATACAAACACAAATAATTTATTAAAAATAAATTCTTGTATTTTTACCATTTGAATATTATTTTATTTTATTCAATCTATGGATTTTCACCCATTTTCAAAATAGAAAATACAATAAAGTATATAAAAAAAGAAAATTTAAAATATAAAATATACCATAAATAATAAAAAAATAAAAAATGTATATATTGCATTTATTTTCGACCAGCTGTAATTATTTATCTATGAATCACTGATGGTCCTAGTGATAATTAATTCACTGTGCAGGACCATTTTTTTTTGCATAAGTAAAATGAATTAAACATAAATTAAATCGTCGGAAATAAACCAACTATAAATAAATACCAACCAACTATAATTTTCGACCAACTGTAATTATTAATCTGAATTGACGCATTTACATCAGCTTGTCACACTGATGGTCCTAGTGGTAGTTAATTCGTTGTGCACGTCCATTTTTTTTCCATAAATGAAAGAAATTAAACATGAATTAAATCATCGGAAATAAACCAACTTTCAATAAATTCCCCTCCAACGTAACGGAGAAAGAAAAAGAAGCTTTATCAAACAACAAGAGCTAAGCGCTCGGTTCTCCAACTAAAGTGATGATATCAGCGCTCTATCCGCTAAAATCTACACCGCACTCACGTTCAATGCTATTTTCGAGAATCAACGCTTTTGCTGCACATTTCCTCACGTATGTACGGCGACGCAGTCTAAACGCTCGACGGCGACAACGACGGCGGCACGTGCTTCTCGTCCCCTCGTTTTTTTTTTTTTTTTCCAGACGCGAGCGCACACGAACCTACACTCGATTTACGTGGACGCGAGAGCACATAAGGGCTCGCAGAGGCGAGGCATCCTCCTCCCAAGGCTATACTCGGACGATCCGATCCGAGAGATGGGAAGCGACGAGAGATTTGTGCAAACATCTCCGACGATCAGTCCCAGTCGAGGTCTCAGTCTCGACGCCTTGCCACTTTTATCCGCCGTTACTTGTGCGGCTGATTGACGGTTGTAGCGATCGATCAATCGGCATTGTTGAACGTGATCCGATGGAATTACAGCGGCGTCGTCCTTCGTGGCTCTCCCTGCTTGGGAGAGTAGAGTAGAAGAATTGCGCGGCGCGAATTTTCCGTTGGATCTTTTTTCTTTCGAGGATATCTTTTCGCTTGGGGTTCATCGGATCTATTGTTCTTGTTTGCGTGGGTGTGGAGGGTGGCTGGAGTTTCTTTTACGGGGAACTTTTGCGAAGTTTGTTAGGAAAGTTTTATTTAGTTTTATTTTTAAAGGAACAAACGACTTTTTATTTTTATAATTTTATTCTTTTGGTTTACTTTAAACGCCTGTTTTTAGTTTTGTTTTTGGAAAAATTAGGCGTCACTTTTAACGAATGCACAGTAATTATTATAATTTAATGATTCGTCGTCGTTGAGTATCGTAACTATTTTTTTTTGTTCGTTTTCTTTACGTTAAAAATTTATAATATTATTGAACTCTTAGGACTTTTAGAATTATGAAAAGAAAAAAAATATTATTTTATTATTTTTTTATTATTATTATTATTTTAATAATTCAACAGGCTATATAGCCTTTTTACATAAAATGGGAAAAGCGATTACAATAGCTAAAATACACATTTTGTAATATTTTTATGAATCAAGTGTGTTATTAAAAATTGATAATTTATAAAATTCATGAAGATTTCATTATTGTATATTGAATACAAATCAAGTTTCTAAAAATAACAATTTTCTTATGTTTAACTTAACAGACTTTACAAAAATATTTTTGTTTGACCATCACCAAAGTAAAATTCTCTTTGGAAGAGGAACGGGGTATTGATTTTTACTTTTATCTTCCGAGAAGAATGTTTTGCTCGATGTGTGACCATGACTCAACGTTGAATAAGCAATGACAAATTTATTATGACACTGTAATAATCTCTTCATTGTATATTTATGTTATAAAGGAATGACATAAAAATAAACAATTTTATGAAGAACATAAAGAAAAAAATGGAATAATACGATCGATGCTTATAAGATCGTTCTTTCCTATTATAATTTATTTTGGTATATAAATACCACTATAAATACTACTATAAATAAAATACCACTTAAAAAAATGAAGTATGACTCTAAAAAGATGATTTTTATGTCAGCCAAAATAATTTTTCAACATAGATTCTTAATCCTCTAAAAAATTATAGTTTGACTGACTATAGTTTGATTGCTTTTACGTCAACATAAACGTACTCTAAACAAAAAAGCTCTTGCAGCAAACTAATTAATTTACACACCTTACAAGATTATTAAGCCATCCGTACATAGTACACTGCGTATGAGGAAACAGAGCAAGAGAGAAAATTATGCTCGCAAAGGCACCGGTAATTTTTAGCATCCAACACTGAGCGAAGCCTGGGGGCTGCGCGAGAACCAGATTTTCTCTGCCTCGGTGGACATTCACCTGCAAAAATTCAGCATGCACGTTCTGAATATCCTATCGAGTTAAAGCACTGACCGTGACGTGCTCTGGGAGTTAAAATATTGATGTTTTAAAATTCCGATGAATTTATTTTTATTTTATACCACTTCGGTTATACTAGCCATTAACGTAATAGTGTTAGAAGTTTTGCCGTTTCATTAACGAAAGTGGAGACTGCGGCGTAATGAATTTCAAAGACTAGTTTCTTAACACTGTCCGTTGAATGAATTAAAGCACATAAGTTAATATTTTTTATCTTTATTTTTAAAGGAGAAAATTAAATTGTAACGTACTTTTATAAGTTTTATTACAACATATTAACATCAAGCAATTTAATTAATATTTTATAGAAAATTTATTTGTTTTTTTTTTAGTTATTAAAATTGTCTTTATACGAAACGAACTCTTGTCAGAGCTACTTTATTTGATTCTTTAAAAGTTTATCACGATTCAATTTTTTATTTGAATTTTAGCTAAAAAAAGATATTCTTAAACATTAATAAATAAAAAAATAGCTACGATTTAAAAATAAATTTGGCGATTAGGCATGCAATGATTAGCTTTCATGTTATTCAAAGTTAATTATTATATGCCGAAATAAAACTCATGTTATAGGGTACAGGTTCAGTTCCACTTTAAATATTCACTGTTTATTTTCACATAAATGCGTGAAAGAATATAAAATGTGGTTTTTAGTAGCATTAATCTACATAAAACCATTTTTAATTCACACTACACCTTTTGCAAAGCGAAAATTCCGAATTATGTCAGAAACAGATGTTTCTACAAGACGACGTCATCTGATTATTAATATTAATACTGGAAGATAAAAAATGTATTATATCTTTTCAGTTTAAAATTTCACTTTTAGCGAAATGATTATTTAAATCATTTAATCAATAAAGGACATTTTCGTAAATTCAGATTTTTTTTTTTAAATTAACAGAAAATTTCACTTAAAATTTTCCTTAATAGTTCGCAAAATTTCAACATAGCAAGTGTTATTAACAAACTCAAAATTGAATTCAAATTTTGAGTTTTTTAACATAGGAAGCCTAAGAATTTTATCATTAGTGATAATTTTCAATTACAACTTTCGCAATATTAACAAAGAACAATTGAGCACCACTGCAACTCGACAAAATACTTAAATTGTTTTTAATTCGCAGTAATTGTAAAGAATTATTTGACTTTTTCAGTTTTTTTTTCCAATACAAACACTCAAACCGTAACTAATATTTACAGAAACCCAGAAAAATAAAGTAAAGTCATCAATCCTGTAAACTTCGAAAAAGTAATTTCATACATCTATCTGCGTTATCTGACGGCACTCCTTAAAATCACAATAATAACAACATGCCCTTTTAGTGCAGTAAATAAACGACGAGCAAACTCGTTTATCAAAACAGAACCAGCAAAGCTCCTTATCGCTGGCTTACGCTGAAATCGACGAGCTTTTCAATCGTACCTACGTTAATTTTAGAATATAGTATTTTGTAATTTGGCCACGTTTAATGCAAGTTTTTACAAAAAACATTTGTTCCTGTATTTAAACTTACAGTTTTACTAATTTTAATAATACATTGACTAATCAACATTAAAAAAAGCTTTATTATTTTTATCAGAAAACCGATTATTGGTCCCAAGTTCCCAAGATCGATGGGCTTTCCAAAACGTAGACATTGTCCCCCAATAATTATACAAACATGACCCTCCTGCATACGTAAAAAAGAAACAAGACAACAACTACCTTCACTCACTCGGTCTACTGTGCTGGAGCTTTTTTTAACCCGTCGTCGTTCGATCCATTCGCTTTCGGCCTAATACTCGAACACCCGCTTTTGTTGTGGATTGCAGATCACGCAAGAGAGACGCCGGCGCCACAATGAGCGTGATAATTAGGCTGCAGAATCTGGCGTGGTCCGCCAATGCGCTGGACATCCGTCAGTTCTTCCGTGGGCTCAGCATACCGGAAGGCGGCGTGCACATCGTTGGTGGCGAGCTGGGTGACGCTTTCATAGCCTTTAGGTGAGACTCCGTTAATCTTTTTGCGATCTATCCGAGCCGATTGTAAGGTAGAACGAAGGGTGCCGAGAGATTACATCGGCTCGTCTCATTGTCCCGTCGAGTACTTTATTACTGTGTCTATAAAGATAAAGCTCAAAGTTTCTTGTATTGGTGCATTTTATTTTGTCTTTGGGTGTAAAGGTACAATTAGAGCCGGAAGATAATGTTGGATGAGGTAATTTATTTTTAACTTTCGAAATGATCATGAGTAATGAAGATATTTGTAATAATGTATAAAAATAATTAACTTTCATTTTTTTACGAGAGACGGCAATGTATTAAATCAAAATTCAAGAAGAAGTTACATTTTCGTTCTTTAAAGTAATTAAAGTAATTTAAAGATTTGTGAATATTTGGTGAGTTCAATTAGATGATTTAATTGGTATATAATCAGGCAATCGGAAGAATATAGGCGAAACTTTTGTGAAACTATGCAAGCTGAGAATATTTCTGAAGAGAAAAGTTATGACAAATTAATTCAGTAATTTTATTTATTATCATTTTAATACTTCATTTTTTTAATTTGTTGTAAGCATTGCACACTTTTACTCGAAGCAACGGCATGCACTATTAGTATGATAAGAATTATCGTCGTATTATCATAATCAAAGCAACGGCGTTTGATCTATTAGTGCGATAAGAATTATGATTATCGTCGTATTATCATAATCGAAGCAATGAAGTTTGAGCTATTAGTATGATGAAAATTATCGCCGTATATTAAATAATACAATAATTATTTTTATTTTTTCAGTAAGTAGACTATTTAAGTAGTGTCCACATTATTTTTCCGAACTTTTGATAAAATCTTAATGAGCACTCAGTTACCTTTGAATATGAGGGAACGTTTTTTGAAAGGAATAATTTTACTCATGGTAAATGAGTAAATGAACACTTCACAATTATTTAAAAACATCAGTTTTTTAGTTAATATCACTCAGCTGAGTTTTACTGAATAAAATATCGAATATAAAACAATACATCATTAGAAAAGTTAACTAATTAAAACCGTAACGTAATTTCCTCAATTAAAATCTGTTTTATTCTATTAAAAATTTAAATTGGGAATCAGACAAAATAATTTTTTTGCAAAACATTATGAATAATAAAAAATTTAAATTCTTTAAATAATTAAAGACTTCTTAAATTTTATCTGAACTCATTAAATCGTTAAAAATTTTTGAATTTTTAAAAACATTAAATAATACATTTATTAGAATATCTATAAAAAAAGTTATTGTATCATAAGAATTTGCGTGCCAAACTATACCCCAAAGCACAATTAAAAAATATAATCTCATAAATTGTAATAAATGACATGGCTCGGTATGATTCATGCACATAAGAATCGTGCACATATTAGTTCGTGCACAGTTTAACGTTGTAAATATATCT
>JAWWEP010014184.1:0-19000 GCA_035582995.1 Sycophila quercilanae | reverse complement strand
AAAAAAAAAAAAAAAAAAAAAAAAAAAAAAAAAAAAAAAAAAAAAAAAAAAAAAAAAAAAGTAAAGCAGGAGAATATATAAATTGAAGAAATTTCATAAAAATGAAGAAAACGAAGTAGTTTTTTTAAATGTTTTCAACTCTTTAATCAGATAATTCTAAATCCTACAACTCTTCAGTCCCAAATGACATAAATTTATTAAAAATTTAAGTCCAGTCTCATCAAAATTGATGCACCGATGGAAAAAATAATAAAAAAATGAATGAAAACCAGAATAGAGCAGGAAATTCAGGGAAACTGGAGTAGAATCGAAAAATCAAGCTATTGTAAAGGGTGTGGGAAATAGAAAAAAAACAATACAGAGGGAAAAGCATTGGGATAGCAAGAAGTGGGGTGGAAATACAAAGAAGCAATGGGCAAGATTAAGGTGTGGATATAGGTAGAAAGGTGGGTAACGGGTTCAAGGACTCAAAATGCAAGATTTATGGGGAAAGGGAAGAAAGCATAGATCATATTTGGGTATGTGAAAAGGCAAAGGAGGAAATGGACGAGGGCTGGATAAGGGAAGTAGAAGAAAAGGGGCTAGTAGGAGGGGGGAGGATTTTGAGAAAAATTGGTGTAGAGTTATGGAAGGTGATCCGATCGAAAATTTATGTCATTATAGCAGGAGATTTGAAAAAATAACTAGGTCAAGGAACGAGAAGGGAATAGATTCAGGGGGGATGGTCTAGGTAGGAAAGAAGAACGGAACGAAAAGTAGAGTAGGAAGTGTGAGGGGGAAGCGAGTTTAAGATAAGGTAAAATAAAATAATGTAAATAAATGTATCAAATGTTTAAAGTAAATGTGTAGGTTATATATAAGTTAAAATTTAATTAAAAGGCGAAAGAAGTGGCGATTTGCAATATAAGGGGATATAGTTATTAAGCGTGGCGCAGAAGCACGGGATTGTCGTGCGGGAAAAAATGCTATTACTACTACTACTACTACTACCACTGCCGAAACGTTGGCCAATAAAAAATTAATTACAACTGATTCGTATCCGATCATTCAAGTCTTCTTCTTCATTTAAATACAACCTCTAAACGAACGTTCAAGTCTTTCACCTCAATAAAAAAATACGATTTTCTGTAATTAAATAGCTAATTGAATATGACGCATTTCAGGAATCTTTTCAAAACTATCTTTAAGTTGTAAAACTATCCTTATAATATAGAAATCCTATAAATACCGTATAAATTATGCTTATATTAGTAAAACGTTCTAAATTTTTACAAAAAATGTTAAGAAAAATTGTTGTTATGCTGAAATAAATGAAAACAATGCAGCTTTCGCTAATAAAAAAGGGCTGTAGTATTAAAAACAACAGACACCAGATTCGGATTCAGCAACATCGAAAACGTATATGAATGGTAGTATAATTTTTCGTACATGAAGTTTTTCTTGTCCCGTGGGGCTGTGTAAACGATACCATTTAATCGATAACATTTATAATTATTATGTTTATATCACGAGTAATCGTAATAAAGTAATTGTAATCTAATGTATTTTAGGTAATATTTACTCTTCCTTCCGTGGGAGAAAGTGAGGGAATGCTTGATGGTGTCAAAGAAGTTTCTGCAATATTTGCAGTAATGTAACACATGTAAAATAAATATTTGGCTCTAATTCTGAAAAATAGTTAAACACTTTTATAAATTTTCAGGGTGAAGCAAGTATTTTCCACGTAGCTATGGGACGTTCAAATACTTCCACAAAACCAACCTTGACAATAGAACAAGTTACAGCTATATCTGAGTTAGATACGTATAAACAATACGACGACAAATCTCCACATAAGAATCCTAAGTAAGATACTGTTTATGTTTATAAAGTTAATTTGAACTATGAATGCTTCAATACTTTTGTAGTTAATAATATTTTTCTTCTGAAAATATGCAGTGACGAAGTAAAATGTAAAGATGAAGCAAACTTGAATACTCAAAACGAAAAGGATCTAGATTATTCAAAATGCAAGATGGATAAAAAACAATTTAGTCTATCTAATGATGAAAAAACACTTTCTACAGGACTTGAGTTGGATGTAAGGGCAGCTACATTTTTAGATGTTGCTGTTATTAGATGTCTTTTTATATCACAATGGCAAGAAGAGGGTGTGTTTTGGGCACTACAGTTTCTATACAACCGGTAAATTTATTTATTAACCATAGCATTAAAAATAAAAAACCGCTGCCAATTCATTGGCACGTGGTTTCCTCAAATAAAATGTATTGTTAACATTCATTAAATTATCACTCATTTTTTAATTAGTTATCAGAATTATTTATATTTTTAATGGTTATTCATAATCATTTTTACTCCATTAATCGTGCTAAAAAGAAATATTTTAAAAAATTGAAAAATTAAAAATTTTATATAAATCGGTTCGATGAATTTTTCTTAAAAACAGAGCTTATACGAGAGAATAGCTAAAGCAAGCTGTGAACCAAATTTTGTAGAGAAATAATCATTTTTATGCCCTTCCAGATGTTTTGACTTAATTTTATTATATTGACCCTATTGTACAAAAAAAGCAAACAACTGCTTTCTAAAAATTGAATAATCGCCAAAAAATTTTACCAATCCAAAAATTTATTTTTGAGCCCCCATCCCACAAAAAAAACATACAAAAAGAGCCAAACGGCAACAAAATCTACTCTATAGATCATGATCCCCTAAAACAGCAATAAATATGGATCATAAAATAGCAATAGATGTGAAGGCTTGTTTGCATTACGAATAGATCAATTGTAGGTTATGCTACGTGTTTACTTCAAGAATGATATTATGAAAACATATTTTTCAGTTTGCGAAAAATAAATGACGCCTACTCTGTGCAAGAAATGCCTAGACGTCGAAGTAATTCTTTGCCAATACCAAAGATTGAAATATCTATTTATCAAAGCCCAGAATTTTTGAAAAAAGATGAAAATCAAGAAATTTTAGATATCCAGAATCGTCGAGAATCAATTGTTTCTACAGGTAAGAAAATTAGTTTGAAACCGTTATTTCATAAATACTAAAATTATAAAAAATTAGAAATATTTTATTGGAAACTTTCATAATAACATCATTTAATCTACAACAAAGAATTAAAACGCACTTATGCATTGTACGTATTATAAACTAAATATCTCTTAAGGGAACAAGCCTATGTTAAAGCTCGCAAAAATTGAGACGTATTCTTTAACTGATCTAAATTTTTCTACAAATGCGTTTATTACCATTTTGTTTTTGTAAAGACATATTACATGTACCTTTCTTTCAAGGCCAACTAGATTAAAAGATTTTGATTTTTACGATCGTGAGAATTAAATTGGTTGGACAAGTTGTATTTGGCTAGCTGATGCGGGACGTGCACGATTCTGAATTTGGATGGTTTAAGCAGCCAGTACTTATAGATTTATCTTTTTGAATATAATGACCACTGCTTAAGCGACATTAATTTTAAGCAAAAAATCAAAAACAAAAGCGAGAATGCCTACTCAAGCAAAATACTGAGAATCAAATTATTTATGGACTTACTATGTTGAAAATTTTGATCGAGCATTTGCAAAAATACATATGTGTATTTTTTACGTTTGCTAAAAAGCGAAATCGAATCCATGACCTAGACTTAATTAATAAATAAATATCGCTTATGATTCGTTAATTTTATAATGTTAACAAAATACATTTAATAGAATGATTTTTTGAGGTAAAAGGGTCAATTTTTTATATAATTATATCACAAAATTACATCATTTTATGACCATAAAGTAACGTCTCAAAAGGAATAAGGGTACTCACTTTTACAGAAAATTTTTGCTCTAATTAATTTTAATTAAATAATCTTTAATCTTTTCTTTTCCTAAAAATTGGGAATATAAATTTCTTTTTTTCCCTTAGGAGCTATAACTCAATTTATTCCTTGTTGTGGGGCAAGAAAGTGATTATTATAGGGGATCGGGAGTAAATTATCGTATGTAACATGGGAGCAAAGTATGTAGCTTATTTCCTCGGGAAATTCCAGTCCTCGCTGCGTTCGAGGCTGAAAACTTTTCCCTCGGGAAGTATTTCCTCCCTTGTTACGTAATGTACTATTACTGCGTCGCACGATTTTATATTTTGTGTACTCTATTTTGTTTCAGATGCATCTTGCGGTGATGTGTTATGTAAAACTAATGAATATGAAATAAACAATACTAGAAGAGCTAGTGAAAAAGTTAAAAAGCGTATGAAAATGACCGATCTCAAAGCATTTGTGGAGACAAAACTTCTTTCGAAATCTGAAAAAGCTCTAGAGAACATAGGACAAGAACATCCAAAAACATTATTTGAACAGGTAACATATTTTCTGTAAGATATTAGGTTTACTTACAAAATTAAGCCAGTCAATCTGTTTTAGACAAAGGCAAAATTTTAAAGGGATGCTTTATTTTAACTTCAAATTTAGACGAGTACACTTAATTTTTTTCTGTAATGCTATAAGTGTAGTGTCAAAAGCATGAAAATGAGACGTTGGTTGCAAAAACTTTACAAAGACATTATTAGCTATCGCGTATAGAACACATCCGAATTAATCATAATTAATATTTGTCTAACTTCCACAGGAATGTCATCGGAGTTTAGATACTGGTGATAATCGTTTAACGAGACATCCATCAACTTGTTCAAAAATATTTGACGAGAAAGATCTTGATTTTACAGATTATCCAACAAATTTAATAAAAGGCAAAAGCATGCCAAGTTTAAGGTATATGGCAAATAAATAGTTTGAAATTCTGTTTGTTATTATAAGTGGGTGTCTAAATAAATAATAACAAGATGTTTTACTATTAATTGGATTTAATAAGAATAATGTAAAAGAAACATAATCACATTAAGTAGAATAAAATAAGTAAGATCCATATAGCGTTAGAAAAAGCTAGAGTGAAGTCAGAAAAGAAAAACGTATTACAAGATTGCAACTGAAGCACCATACAACTTTTTTATCAAAAGGTTGTCACCACTAAAGGCACCTATTCATATTTAATAAACCTATACATTTAAATTCTTCAACACTGTCTAATACTTTTAAATATCGCAGTGACACTAATAACTTGTCGCAGTAGAATTATTTAAAAAATTGAATTATTCAATTGTGCTATCAATTTTTATGTACATGCATGTACCCGTATGTATTTAGTTGTCAAAAATGAACAAGGTTGATATTGGACGTCAGGCCAGTAGACTGAAAGAAGACTGGCAAGATCGTCGCGTGACGGGACATAACCTAACCTGTACAATAGTCACATCGGTAAAACGCGATGCGATATTACCAGCCGCTCGCAATTACTAATAGCAGCGTTGTTCTCTCCGTGTAGTAATAATTATACCCTCGTTAATACTTGGATGATTGACTAGATTCTTTTTAATGACTGCAATTTAAACATTTTTTAATGTAACTATTCTAATTAGCGTATTTCAATACTAGTATATTCCGAATTTCAAAAGAAAATAGTAGTTTCTGTCCTCCGGCCGGAAAGCGCCAATTTCCCTGCCGCTGCGCGAGCGGAAGTTGGTGCTTTCCGGCACCGTCGAACAGAAAAATAATATACTCGTACATACCTAGCCCTGTATAATAAAAAAGCCTCAGATCACATGTTTGTCTACCTTGGCTTCGTCTCGGTCGACAATTACATGTGATCTGAGACACTTTCTTGTTATACAGCGCTAGATACGTAATATACTATTATTTCTTTGAAAAACGTTAGCCGATATTTGTTCTGTAGAAACTACTAATTAATGAACACATGTTCTGCACCTATTTATTAAATAAGTCTATTTATAAAAATATCGTATATTTCTTAAAATATTTAAAAAAATTATATATTTTTAATCTTTCAGATTTGTGGGTGATCCTAAAATAGAAAGGAAACAAAATCGATTTTATAGTCAATCATACGGAGTGCCAAATCCTATTATAACTGTTACGGAACATACACCAACACCTTCGCCTGATTATATAAAACGTCAGGTTTGTAAATTAAATAGTACATGGCATCATAATCATCCCTTAATACACTTTGTATTTATTTAGGGATCTATGGACAGTCAATTAGATGCTTTAAGTAATAACGATTACCACAAAATAAGCGATCGCAAAGTTAGTCTTACAAGATCTCAAACCGACTCAAATATTACTTATTCAGGATATGAAACTGTCGAAATTCCAGGATCTAGCTGTTATATAACAAAAGATGGTGACATTGATTTTTACGTAGTATTGCAGGTAAATTATATGATTTGTAAATTCTAATAGACAATACTTAAAATTCATTAGTTTTCCTTTTAATATGTTTTATTATTTTCAATAGGCTTTGCATAACGTTACCCTACGCAATAATCAATACTGCACTCTTCGAGTGTGTGAGTTAATCTTAAATATAAATGAACTTTTGATAGACATGGGTATTTTAAAATCAAATACTAAAGAAGAATCAACGGGAAACAAAAATAGCAGTAAGTTTTTTCAGTGTTTCTATGATGTACTTTTTATGATACAATGGCAGGGTATCGTGAAGTATTTATAAGACAATTTAGTTTGCCTAAGAAACATTCAAAATCTCAAAGCTTTGATGTTATTTCATATTTATTTTCAATAATGAAAGAAGTTTGTTTATTCAGGAGTTTTGCTAACGAACTTTATTTAAAATTTTTTAAAAATAAATTAAAAATAAATGTAGTTGTGATTTACTGTATAATATGAATATTTAGAATTGATTGCACAATCTATTAATTTAAGTAAAAAAAATAGTTGCACGGATGAAAACCGAAAGAACTAGTTATGCGTGGGGGCGCGAAACATATTATCACCCACATATATTATACACATATATATGGGTCGTTCTCTGTCACTTCAAAGATGAAAAAATTTTTTTCTCCCAAAATTTACCCACGTTTTCTTTTCAGCGTGTGTGACAACCCAGAATATTTCAGATTTTTTTGTTCAATCATCTTCGAGATAGAGAGCGTCAAACTTGATGATTTAGCTATTTTTTTCATTTTTTGCCTATTTTCGTTAATTTTAGCATAGTATTTTTTAGAGATAGTGTTTTTTAGTACAAAAGTATCTGTAGGTGTCCCAATTTGGCTAAAGTCTTAGTTTTTTTTTTCAAAAAATTTGAATGTGGCGAAAATTTTGTTTTTTTACCTACTTTGCATCGAACATTATCGAAAGTCAATGTTATTTTTCAATGTTAACTATTCACAAAAATTCATGGAGACAGCTTATAAATGTAACAATGTTCTCTGAAAATTTCAGAAAGGCCGAGGCTTTCGTTTTTTTAGAAATAATTCTAATTCGGCTCAGTTTTTAACTTACTTTTCATTAATAAAATTGTTAAAAGACAAAAAATTATATCTTTCATTGGGATATTTAATACTTGAAAAATAAAATTATTTATATTATTTTAGATTTAGATTCAATAGAAAAGTTCGATCATTTCAATAAACATTCACCCAGCAATGTAGCTCTACAGGAAGAAACAGTGACTGCGCAGAATGTGGTTATGAACTGCATTATAAGAATATTATACCACTTGGGATGTCCTCATGGTTGTTCTGATGGGATTAGAGGTCCGCAAGCAGATTTTTGTCGATCTCAAATTCAAACCATTTTTAGTAAACTGTACAAGGCTAATTCGAAGCAATTTTCTAATTTTATGAAAGAAATGATTAGAAATAAACCCATAACGGAAGTAATCGACTTTTTTCATTCTTATGTTGGATTTTGCGTAGATCCTAGTTATCTTTTATCTCCTTTAAGTAAATATTTTTCTAAGTTATAATTATGCTAAGGGTATCAGGAAGAGTTAAAACGTGAAAAATAGGAATTTGTTATACTAATTATGATTTATAAATTTGATTAATTAAAAAGTTATTTGGATACTCATTATCAAACATTAATTAAATATTTTAACCAATGACTGTTAAGTTCGAATAAAACTTTTTAAATTAACGTCAGAAATTTAGGTTGCTTCTGTGACTCAAAATTTTAACTAGATTTTCTGCCAAATAACTGCATTGAACTTGATTCCAATTCGAATTCTGGAGAAATCCAGTTTAACCAGCTGAATATTTTCAACCGGGCATTATTATCTCTAATTGGACACAAACGTTCCACCACCTTTAACTTTTCTCTCATAAAATATCCTAAGAAAAAAATTTTTGAACATATAACCATATACTTTTAATACTACAAAAATATATTAATTTTGTAACAAAATGGTCCCAGTTAAAAGTCTTTAGGTCCATTTTATCTTAAGCTATGTCAGTTTTAAAAATTTGGCTTTGGTGTAACCTACAGGTCCAAGCGATCAATCAATTTTGATGGGGTTTGGCTTGAATTGTTTAGATTTGGAATTATTTCAGATATTTACTCAAATCATTTTAGTTCCTACAACTCTTCACCCCGAAATCACATAAAATACCAACAATTTAAGCTAAACCCCATCAAAATAGATTGATCCCTTGGACCTATAGGTTACGCCAAAACCAAATTTTTTAAACTGATATAGCTTAAGACAAAATGGACCTAGAGACTTCTAACTAGAACTATTTTGTTACAAAATTAATATA
Source organism: Sycophila quercilanae (assembly GCA_035582995.1). NCBI lineage: Eukaryota > Metazoa > Arthropoda > Insecta > Hymenoptera > Eurytomidae > Sycophila > Sycophila quercilanae. The sequence goes on along the minus strand of JAWWEP010014184.1, from coordinate 10,363 downwards.
TTTTTATAGTATTAAAAGTCTATTTGATTATATGTTCAAAAATTTTTTCTTGAGATATTTTATGAAGTAAAAGTTGAAGATGGTGGACCGCCTTAAAGGAAAGTATTTAGAAAAAAGTATTTGTGAAAAAATTGAGTAATATGAAAATTAAAAAAAATAGAAATTATTAATACAAAATTTCTATTTTTCTGGCTTTAACCCTTACTTATCCCTTTCGTAGTTGGTATATTGGTGTACAATGCAGATTTAATGAATTTTGACAGATCAAAAACGTGGTTCAAGCAAGTCTCCTGACTCAGTCCCTCAAGGTGGATATGCAACAAATTTTGGAGCAGGTTTGATCAGTGGGATTTCCAATATAAATAACTCAACAACAGGAAGTGGAAATACTCAAAATTCAACAATATCAGCAAGTATAAGTGCTACATATTCGAATGTTGGTACGGGAAATCAACGGCTTCGTGATATCGAGTCGCAAATTGTAGGATGTGTTTTCAAAACAATGATTTCTCGCTGTGTAGAAGTTTCTAAAGATTTAAAGTTACAAGATAATGTTTCTCTGTACTGTGATCTTAGACAATTTATAACTTATGTTAAAGAAGCTCATGGAGGAACATTCCGAAGAGTTGCGTTAAGCAGTATTTTAGATTCTGTTGACAAACCAAATAAAAAATTTAAAAGTGAAATTCAAACGACACGCGTCATCAGGTTAGTTCTAAAAATTTGACAACAAAATTCAACGTACACAAATATCTTTTATAAAAAACGATCAAAATTCTACGATTTCTTAAATAAAAAGTGGCAAATTTTTGGAAGAATTTTTTAATAATTGCTTCTTAATTATTACATAATATGATAATTCATTAGTGAGCTTATAATAAAATGTTTTTAATTACATAAAAAATTGTGACTTCGAGATAACTGCAAAATTCAGCTGAATGCGCTTCGATTTTATGTGCGCGCCCTATTGAAAAATCTCACCTGAGATCTCACCTGAGATCTCATGCCAAAATCTCACGTTACTTTTAAAATTAAAGTTGCACTGTAGCTATAATTCCTTAAATACATATGGTTCTTAATTTTGTGCCTTTTGGTGTTACCATCCTGATGGTACATCGGAAAATATATATTTTGAAACTATATGCCGCATTCATTTTTGCATTTTTTACCTTTCGAAAAAATTTCTCACGTGAGATCTCTCGTGACGAATTTTTTCAAAAGTTAAAAAATGCAAAAATTGCCATAAAACGTTTCAAATCATGTCTTTCCGATGTATCATCAGGATGGTAACAGATAAAGGTCCCCTTAAACTTAACAAAGATGAGTATTTAAGGAATTGTAGCTACAGTGCAACTTTAATTTTAAAAGCAACGTGAGATTTTGGCATGAGATCTCAGGTGAGATCTCTCGCGAGATTTTTCAATAGGGCGGTATAATTAAATTGATAAGGTCATCCTTAACAATCATACAATTTGTATTGTTTATTAAAATAAATGTTTATTAGGCACATGTATCCATTCGATTTCGACCAGAATACAGAACTGGGTGGAGAAGGCTGTTATACAATTGATGATACAGGAACAAGAAAATTTCTGTTTAAGAAGAGAAGTACCTCGTCTACATGCGCGGTAAATATAAAATGAATATAATTTAATTGATTCAATTTAAATAAAAAATTATAAAATATTTCATTTGTGTAACCCGATAACTTCAATCATTATATTATGTTAGACAATACAAATCTTTGATCATTGTTTATAAGGATTTAAAAATTACAATCATTTAAGTAATAACATTAAATATGCATCTGTACCAATTTTACTACAATGATCCACATAGATACGCCGACAAACCATTCATAAAATTTTACTATAAGTAATTAATATTAGAAAAATTTAGATAATTTCTTAAAAAAAATTACAGACAATTTCTAAGAATAATGTATTTCGACTCCTGATGGTGACTCAAAACACATTTATATAATTTCTCAAAAACTTTTGTTGAGATTAAGCGAAGATTGACTTTATTTGAATTAAAAATTGTAGCGACATCTATCTTCTGTACACTGATACTTATTCATTTTTTTTCACCATTCATGCTCACTCAAGATGTAACACGCTGTGTAATTTACTGAATAATAAATTGCTTTATTATTGCACATCCGTAGTGAAATCATTATCAGTAGAGTAGTAACAACAACTTTCTTCATCATACTAAAGCTTCCTCTAGGAGGAAGCAATATTATTTTTGTTACCCCTGCTGAAAAAGATCACGTGATATTTTGCGGTGACAATCAAGTAATAATTATGTGATCTGCATGTGATCTTCATGTAATTGATAATCATGTGATTCTCAGGTGATAATTGAATTGAAAAATTTCAAAAATAAAAATTATTAAAAATGCTTAATTCAAGTATTTGACCGCGATATTACGTGTTACTATTAGGATGATAACCCATAATATCGCTGTCAAATACTTAAATTAAGCATTTTTAATAATTTTTATTTTTTAAATTTTTCAATTCGATTATCACCTGAGAATCACATGATTATCACACGAAGATCACATGCAGATCACGTGATTATCATGTGATTATCACGTGAAGATCACATGAAAATCACATGAAAATCACATGAGTAGCACGTGATTTTTCAGTTCAAAAAATTAACAGAAAAATTTCTTAAAAATCATGTGATTATCACGTGATTTTCATATGATAATCACGTGAAAATTACATGAAGATCATATGTGGATCACGTGATTGTCACATGATTATCACTTGATTGTCACCACAAAATATCATGTAATTATCATGTGATAATCACGTAATCTGCACGTGATAATCATGTGATTTTCACGTGATTATCACGTGATCTTTTTCATCAGGGACTGTAAAATAAACATTGATAAAGCCTATAATTTTCATTTATGTACTTTTATTTGCCTGAAAATAAAAGGTAAAAGTTATACCCTCCCTCTAAATTTAATCCATTGATATCCCACTGAATTTCAAAACAGTGACATACTTTTGACTGAAAAATAGGGAAATTTCACTGTTTTTCAGTCAAAATTATGTCACTGCTTTGAAATTCAGTGGGATTTCACTGGATTAAATTTAGAGAGCTACTTTTGGAGGCTCAAACATGATGAATGATAGAACTGTTAATTATTTTATTTACTGGGAAAGACGATTTTTAAGGTACTTCTTTTTACTGTCTAGCACTCAAACGATCAATTAATAATTCTGGTATCTGCAACTCACTTTAATTTTGTTATTTTTTTTGCAGAGTTTACTTGAAACAGAACTTAGTGATGAAAATATCAAAGTGAGTCAAAGCCCCCTGGGAAATATCAGAAAGAAACATCATGCATTAACACCTAGACAAAGTGAAAAAAATTTAGATCTAAGTGAGCCCTCTTTCAATATTCGTAAATCACGAAAAATGGCTCGTTTAAAGATACGTGGAATAGGTGAGAATTATTTATTATTTTTACATAATATATATACACTGAGAAAAAACTAAATAACATAATTACCAAAAACTTTACCAAATAATTATTTTATTAATATATTCAAGAAATTCTACAATTTGCTTGCATACGCATCAAAACGTATTAAATTTTATTATTTAACGTTTTAATCAATCAAATCGCTTTTTAAAATGTTTTATAATATTCTGCTATCATTTTTTCAAGAGGGGTTTAATTGGACTGAAATTAATCTTTTGTTCGGGGATAAATCAAATTGACGACTTGTCAAAATCGAAATTAACAAATAAAATCAATATATTCCCGAGATTCTTTTACCTAATTTCTAGTCATATATATTATTAGCCACGGAGATAAAAACTTAACCCAATAACCCAGTACATATTTTGCACCAACGTTGTTAAACTACTTAATAAAATTAATCATCAATAAATATTTTTATAGTGAACTGGTTTCGAAAAGAATACCGTAGAACAGAATCAACTGATAGTTATGAAAGTAGCGAATCACTAACTGAATACAGTAATGTGCGTCAACCCAGTTTACATCGAACTCAGAGACGCGGTGTAGTAAGAACACCTAAAGGGTAAGGATTAAACAAACATACATCTTGTATTATAGTGACGCAAGAAATCTTATACAATTGAGATCCGTGCATGTTGTTTATTTCGTTTCTCATTCTGCTTTCGGGGTTACCATTTAAAAGACCGATCATCCTCGCAAAGGATCATCCCCTCCCCCCCTTCACCAACCGTATACATTTTGGTTCTCGGACAATTTTTCATTTTCGTTTGCGTGCGTGAGTGCGTGCTTGTGTATATGTGCGTGCCTGTGTCTGTTACCTACACGGGAATAAATGGTCGTCTATGAAATTCTTGCCCCTCGCGGCTCTCGCCACTCGAAAAAGCCCCACCCACGGGAGCAGCGTTTGCCTGAGCGGTGACTTCATAATTATCGTAATTATCATAATTCTCAAAGGACAATAACTTGACAATTGTCAATCATTTCGCAAAATGACAGAAGGAAAAAGTGCTTAAAATTTGACCCCCTACGTGGACGAATAAATTTCACAGTACACTAATATACTGAAAAATAAATCAAACGTACTATTTTCATTTCCAATCAGGTTTTTATACCCCCGTCCAATCTTTTCCCTCAAATATTATATTCTTTAGGTTGATTTTTCTCTGACATTACAATAACGACTGTAACGGTTCTTTTGTCATTAACTATAAAATCATAGAATTTAAGACTATTTTTTATCAATTTGAACTTATAACTAAAATTGTTTGATGACCAACACTTGGTTTGAGGAAGTTAGGTACGGAAAGTAAAGTTTGACACAATAGACTTAATATTCAAAATAATATTTATTCATTTAAAGTAAATAACTTAATTCCATTTATGTTGTCTCTGTAAAGAAAAAGTTTGCTTATGTAAGATTAAGAATAAAATTTAAGTTTAACATGCTTTCGAATCTAAAGGTAAGGAGATTACTTTAAAGTCAATCTAATATCGATACGATGATAACCTAGACTTAGTTTTTCTTACACACAATACTCCGGACTTAGCAATAATTCAGAGTGCAATGAACATTGCTAAGTTTTTTTCTTATATAATACTCCGCTGAGGTTAAGCACCTTTCACGATAATAGATTGATGAATTTGTCTATCCTCCAAGTGATAAATCCTTGATGTTATTTTTCAAATTAGGCTTTTCGCAAAGCTATTCCACCTAATTTGTAAGATAATATCTCCTCATCAGTTTGGAGGCCAATCTCAGGATTCGCCTTGTCAGGACTTATACAATACTAGCGTCGAAAGGTGCTAACGTACTCTTAAGTATAATGGCGAATAAATCTCATTGTATCAGGTGGTCCTTCGTGTTAGTGACATATATTATCTGATTGTTAATTATTCGCTCTAAACACTGACTTAGTCTTTCACCGTAGCTACTCCACTAATTACTATGATTAGAACTCGGCTTTTCTCATGTGATACTCCGCCTTATTACAGTCGCTTGATAGTTCTGGACTTAGCTCCAGAACTATAAACTCGGCTTTTCTCTATTGATACTCTGCCTTGGTGTTAATTATGTTAGTAAAGTTTTAAACTTTATACCTTTAAACCCTTTTTCCTTTTCCTGATTGTTCCTTGGAGATCTTGGAGAGAAGTGCTCTACTCGCCTCGCGCACTGTCTCTTATTCTCTCCTGTGCGTTCGGCGGCTTGCCCCCACCATTGTGCGCACCGCTACCGCGCTTCATTATCTCTACTGTTGAGTTCGCGCATTGTGCCGCCTTATGCGTTGCCGCAGATGCGCGAATTGTAAGTCTTAATCATATCACTTAAACTAATTACCATATGTGGTGGTTCGTCGATGATTTACCATGCATATGGTAAATTATCGATATCAAATCTAATTTATCGACTTTTACATGATAAGCATTAATTTCTAAGTAAGTAAAATAAATTTTATGAAATTAAAAATATTTGTCTCAAGTCGGAATCGAACCCCGGGCTCTGGGTTGCCAGGCCGGTGATCTACCATTGAGCCAGCGCGCGACACGCTTCACTCAGCTTTGTTTCGCAAAGCATATCATCCATGCATTAACTTATATTTTCCCGTTTCACGACAATTCAGGAATATACAATAGCCCCGTATCACTTGTAAATTACCTCATCTTGCCGGCTGTTTCGGTAGCTCTACTTCCATCATGCTAATCCATTCAATTATTACATCTACTTTTGAGGAAGAGTTTTTTACGAACTGCATAAAAGTTCTGCTGAACACGGATTTAACTTCGTATAATTGAATAACTAAATTTGAAATCAATTTATTTCGATTCACTGTAAGGCATTTGCAGATGCCTGCCGGTACTTCACTGATGGTTGCACACTAGTACTTCTATGATGTTTAGTCCATTCCCTTGACTCACCGCGGTGCTTCCAATTGAAATAAGGTCGTTTGATTTTTGTCAATATTTATTCTTTTTTTTCCAACTGTTTTACCTTTCTTGTTGGTCTAAAGTTTAAATATTCTAAATGATTTGTCACAGCTTGCCTACTATGTCTATGACAGAAAAATCGTTTAATGACATAAAAAAGCGCAACCTAAAATTATAAAACAATATTTATTGAATAGAAAATATTATTTTTCATAAAATATTATTTGAAAAAGGCAACATAATTTTATTATAAAAATATTCAATCACTTAAAATAGTGTATAAATTTATTACTTCAACAGCGTAAGTCAAACGTTCAAAAGAGCAAAGCGGCGAATGGAAAGTAAATTAAGTAAAATTGGATTGGGCAAAGGACGGAAAAAAGAAAGTTTTGAAGAAGTGCAAGGAACTTGTGAGTAGAAAATCAAATATTTTATTTTCTCCTATGAAAGTATGTATTACTTTTTTTTCTAACAGATTTCAGTAGAAAAACTTCTTTAGAAGCGGGAGAAGTGCCGAGAGAAACAGAATTTGTTGTTCTGAAAGAACGGAAACTAGTACCAAAACCATTAGTTTTTAAAGGAATGCAAAGATTTTCTTTATTATTAGAAATTTGCCAACCAGGTTCAACTCCTGATTATCACTTAATGGCAGCTATTTTGGATTTGGTAAGCAATTGTTTATAAATTTTATAATTATCAGCAAAATTTAATTAATATGTTTAATCATCTTTTAAATAAACTTTAGAAAAATATTTGCACATAGATACTAACTGTAAGTTATGGATTGTCCAGCTGTGATATAGGTTGTAATGTTTGAGGTTTTAAACCATTTACTATTTGAAAAACTGTTAAATTAAAAGCCTTTGTAAAGTTATAGTATTCGATGAAAAATATTTAAATTTTTAAGGTTTGTAGTCTTCGAATAAATAGTTCTCTATAGGAGACATTTTTGTTAAGCCTTTATATTTACTTCTAATCATCCCTTTCGATATCCCTACCGATCGTTAGTTCCACTCAGACGCTTGTGTCCCTCTGGTATGAGTGTCAGGTCCCCCAGTTTCTCCTCTTGGAGTCCCAAGATCTCTCTCCTCCACAGTGAGCTGTCTTTGCAGTTCTTCCGACTATCTGTCCCGCTAATCCTAATCTTGAGACCTCATTGTACTTATCTGGAGTCCTTAAGGAGGTAGGAGTGTGATGTGCCTATGTTTTTTCGTGGGTCACCTATTCTCTTTCTTCAGTAAGGAGAAGCTCCTGCCCTACATCAAGATTAACCTATTCTTCTAGGCTGTACAAAGTTCGTATATAAATATGGGTCTTCTCTTCCTCTTTTGTACCGCAGTAGCCCTTATCTAGCCTATAGTTTACTATAACACACCCATAATACTTTTTAAAAACTCAAGAAGCCTGCCCAGACATTTGGTGTATACACCTGTCTCTTCGTGCCTTTCCTGTTCTATATTTAAACTGAGCCAAGTCACAGTGCCCTGTCACCCAAATTACTACTGTGCTAATTAATGTCCGTTCTTGGACGCATTAGTAGTCCCTTCACCCAGAGCCCACTGGTTCTTTACCGACTAGTTCTTGCGCATGCACAAATTCGTGGCAAGATCTTCACCCACGAAGATGTCCCTTCTTTACCCATTTGGCGAGCCTTTCCTCTAAATAATAGCCCGGAGTTGCAACCGCGGTTTTAGTCGCTCTGATTCCAGCCGCGCGTCTTCTCGTTAATCTGTCAACCTTATCGTTGCCTCAAATTCTGGTAGTGCCCTGTACCCGCCTTAATTTCACTTACTAGCATCTCAATGCCAATCTATCCAGAAAGATATGGCATTTCTCCACCTCTAATGAAGTGACGTCCACTAGGCTCGCATCATCTGACCAACGTCATGTTCACGCAGCTCCTAATAGCAATTATTTCCGCTTGGAAGACTGTCATCAAGTAGTCTTCCAGAATGACATATAAAATAAGAAAATTAAATAAAAAAAATCGATTTCTTCCAGTGAATGTAATATCTCTTTACTACTGTCTTGTAGCCAGGCTCCTACTCCTGTGCTATTGTTGTCTTTCGACACATCTACTGATGGGAGAACAACGAAACACTTTGCTCTGGTTTACTAACCAGAGGTAGCTGTTCCCTTGTTCTCCCTCCGCCATTGTCTGCTCCATCTGGTCAATCTGGATGAAGTTGGAGCACAGCTACATTGAAATTTCTGTCAAAGAAAAACCTTTTCGGGATCTTATCCAGTACCATTTGGCTGTTTGACACGATCAGTGCAGCATCCTCATGTCCAGCCTAGTGTCCTGTAACTTTTAGTTTGCCCTTATTGCAGATGCCCTGATTTCTAGAGCCAGATCTCATTTACAGGGTCTGTAGTCTTTTTAAGACTGCGGCTCTGGAATTCAGAAGGCATCTGAATCACTAGGCTAAGGCGCTGCGCTTTGGTCTGGGTCTTCGGACAACTGTGTAATTCCGTTTTAGCATCCTGGGCTTTAGCCACTACTTTGCTTCAAACGCTCTTCCGCAGGTCCATAAGGCTGCCAAAAAGTTAGCCTTCTTCGCCTCTTTGGATAGCGACAATTCCTCTACAAACAGCCTGATGGAACCAATATGTTTTACTTTATCTCTATTGCTAAAATTCGCCATCACTGTCTTGGTGAAAATCCACTTCCTTGTACCATACTTCCACTATGCTCAGCGCTTATGTCATGATACCAGCTAGGGTTGCTTCAGGATCGCCCGTAATCAGGATTAATGTGGTATCAGCATAAGCTTGCCTATAAATTCCTCATTCGTTTAGCCTTTGTAGAAATTCGTCTACCACTAGGAACCAGAGCGTAGTTGGAAGGACGCCACCTTGTGGGCGACCCCTCGTCGCTTGAACACTGCCTGCAACCGAACCCCACTAGTGAGCTTTAAATCCATCTAATCAGGAAACCTGGTATACCATGCAGATGAGAACTCCTTCGAGTCACTGGGGAAATATGCGGAAGCTATCGCTAACTCCATTTCCGCTCCGCCTTCCAGCTTATCTGCACTCTCCTTAGCCACCAATGGTGTGTCCCCCTCCCGCGCCCGGAGACCTACCATTTTTTAATTTTTCGCTTTTTCTAGTGTAATAGTGATTTTTCCATTATTGATATGCTTCTTTCCAACCATGCACTTTTATTTTAACAAATATATCACTCTACAAGTAGGTATTCGACTATAAAGTTGAAAAATTTGTAAATTTTATAATTTATTTTCTGTTTCTTCAATTTTTGCATTAGCGAGTATCCTATTTTACCTTTCGATTATCTTTCCGTCAACAGGTCATGATACTAAGGCTTATAATTATTCTTTTACATACCCTGACGTAAAGTTCGTACTTTATCACCGCCGAATCAGGAAACAAGTGCTGCATTCTTTCCCTACTCGCATTCTATCCTAAGGCTCGGGCACAAACGGCGCGGTGGCGCTGGGAACTAGAGTGAGGTTAAACAAAGCATGAAGCCCTTTGTTTCCCTTTTCGGCGCTGAAAAAGTACGAAATTTACCCTGAGATATGAAAAAATCGTAAATTGAACTTGTGAATACAGTAGGTTGTGCAAACCTTGCGCGATAGTCGCAACTCTCGCGCAGGGCCTACACAGTCTACTTTATCCCCTTGATGCATAATCCTCTATTAAATTAAGGAGATAGATTTTTTTTTCAGTCAGACTTTCTCAATTTATGTGACATTCGACAGGATTCTTGGACATCGTTTGCGGCGACAACTCCCGATTTTTTTCGTAACGACTAAGGACGAGACTGGCGTCCCTGTGGACGATCTCCCGTCGTCCTTAGGGTGTTCCCGGACACCTGGACATCGTTTACGGGGACAACTCCCGATTTTTTTCGTAAGGACTACGGACGAGACTGGCGTCCCTGTGGACGATCTCCCGTCGTCC